>MU739262.1:0-16424 GCA_026770625.1 Nicotiana glauca
GACTCAGCTTTCCTTTCTTCCCAAATCTCATGACGCCCTTCATAGGCGAGACCCGAAGTAAGACCCGCTCACCAAACATATATGCCACATCACGAACCTTCTTGTCCACATAACTCTTTTGTCTGGATTGGGCTGCACGTAGTCTGTCCTGAATTACTTTAGCCTTCTCCATTGCATCCTGAATCACGTGTTTTCTTATGAAAACACATTACTAAGGACAGTTGTGGTCCAAAATTCCAAGGGTTTGAGATCAGTCCGGTCAAGGGCAGTCTGGTAAGTGTGTTTATTTCTCTTTTTTTTTCATTTAAATCTTCTTCTTTTTGTGTTCTCATAATTTCTAATCGATTAGTTTAATTTCCGTTTAGCTTTGGTCATTTTTTAGTCCTGGTTTTTGGGTTCTAGTCTTGTGCTTGATTTTTCCTTTTGTTTGTTTATTTGATTTTAGTTCGTTTTGATTCTAGTCCGATTAATAGTATGATTTTGGGATTGGCTCTGTATTGATCTTCGATTCAATACTTGTTGTTTTCTTTTGACTCGGTTAAGTTTGGATATTAGCTTCAATCTTCTGTTTTGATAGTTTATAGTCAACTTTGTTTGGGTTTAACTAATCTTAATTTGTTGTTAGTTAATCAGAATTACCTTTAGTTCATTAGTTAGTCTTTGTGAATTTATGTTTAGTTTAAGTTGACTGGATATAGCTGAATGAATCACTCCTTAATTAACTATAGTTGAATTCTAATTAGGACAAAGGGATTTGGGTTTGGTTAGTAATTTTAGGGGCAATCAAGGGTAGTTTAGGCATCCAAAATGGGCTGGTTTATTAAGACTTGGTAATTGTAGAACTCAAGTAAGGGTAGTATAGGCATTCCAAAGGTAGAAAACAAGGTTAGAACACCTTAGGGCCTTCCAGAAGGGGGCCTTAGTGTAAGTTTCTGCATTTTTATGCAGTAACTTGGGCAACAAGTCATAAAATTAGGGTCTAATAGCCAATTTATGAAAATAAAAAGGGGGGAAAATAAGTAAAAATATCCAGAACCTCCTGCCCCCTTTTATGCCTATAAAAGGCATGTCTAATGCCTTGTTTTACAAGTTTGGAGACCTTGGAAAATTCCTAAAATCTCTCCAGCTCTTAATCTCCCCTCAAAATCTCTTTATTCAAGTTTGAATTTCAATTTTGAGTTTCAAACTTCCAAGAGGTTCAAAATTTGAAGTCATCTAGCTTTAAACCTTCTTTAGATCTTAGTTTTTTCTGCAAAAATCCAAAAACAAATAAAATACAGTAAAAATCCAAAATGTACTATTTCATTGGAGAATTTTAGATCGCTAGTTATTAAGTCACATTTTTCCAGTTCATTGTTTGTTTGCTGGAATTTCAGAAGTTTGTTGGGTGATTCCGAGTGGTTATAGGTCTAATTGAACTGGTTTTGGCGGAATTTTGGGCTGTTGAAAGTTTTAAAGTGGTGCTAGGTTCATTGTTTGTTCATTTTGGTGCTATTTGGGTAGATCCGTTTGATTATATTTGGTTGTCTAAAATCTTCTGAGCTGTTGAAATTTTCTGGACTGCTTTTGCTCTCTACTCGTGGTTGCTGCTGATTCCTTCTTCCTCTTCTTCTATATTTCAGTAATCCAGGTACATATGTTGTGACCTTCAAGCTCATGAATGTGAAGTGAAGTGTTGTTTGAGAAGGAGTTTTCATGCCTTGTTTTAGAGTATAAAACAACACATTCATTCGATTTATTTGTATAACTAGGACTGTTTTAGCATTGGTTTGAATCATGAACTGTTAAACTGAACTGATGCTTTCCTAGGATCATATGAATTCTGTAATCACTGATGTTAGCTTGATTTGGTTTAAAACTCAGAGTTACATTACTAAATGTTAGATGAAGGTCAGTAACTTTGGAATAGGAATTTATTTCTTAAACTGAGAATCACTTGGAGCCTATTCATGAATTAATTTCGTAGAATAACAATTCATCACCTAAATTAGTTGTAGCCTTTTTATAAATTCTTCGTTCCAGACTATAGCTGAAAATTTCTCATGAGTAAGTGTTTCAAATCTGAGGGCTATATACATTTGAAATGATCCTTTCAAGTTAAGACTAATGTTGGGTAGAAATCAATGAGGAAATGTTCAAATTTGTTAGTGTTTGGTCATTGAGTTGGATAATTCAATCTAGATAGCAAGTAAATCTAATTGAAAAAGTGTTACCACCAATCACTGAACATATTTGGATTTTGGATCAAATGTGGCCTTAGATTGAATTTGTTCGATATTTAGCTTAAAAGGACAGGGCTATCAACAGCCCAATCTCTGAGAGTTTGGGCCTCGAGGGATTTGGCATGCGGCCCAAGTCAGTTCTGGTTCCCTCCTCATTTGGGGCCTGGGCCCAGGTCTACATTTGGCCAATTTTGCTTGTAGACTGAGATTCAATTCATATTCCTTGGGCTCATTTTTTAGCCTAAAGGCATATTTAGTTTAAAAATTATTGTTTTGCTAATATTAAGGCCCAACAAATACTTGAAGTCAAAGCTTCTTTTAAAAATTATATTAGGAATGGAAGATTAATTTGCAAATATAAATTTGGGTTTCGAGTTAGGTAGCGGGTTCAAATTAAGAGGGTCCTCCTTTTTGTTTGAATTCGGACTTGAATTCGAGGCTCGAATTTATAAATGTGAATTAATTAGATCCTTTTTGAGACAAAAACAAAAATAGAAATCTTAGTTTACTTTAGGTAGGCTTTAAATAATACAAGTGAGACGAGCCTCGCCAAACAAAAATATACAAAACTGGGGTTCCCTCATTGATTATTTATTTAAAAATCTTAGAATTTGGGGCATGCCGTTTAGCGAATTTCACGGCTTTCCCACGTAGTTAAAAAGACGTTAGTCACTTTAGGCGCGCTTTTAATAATCTTACCTTCTTAAATATGGGTGTGCATTTCATGCGACCCAAATCCAAATCCAAAAACGTTGAATAAGACTGTGTCAAGGATCCGGGTGCATTTCATGTGACGTGATCCGAAAATACATTTTTAAACGACATTCACTTTCGTAAAAAAAATATAATAATTAAAAAGCGATAAATAATTATAAAATTACACTATAGGTTGGAGCATGAATAAAAAATTAAATTTTAGCCATTTATGATAATTTGAGTGACCGTGCTAGAACCACGGGATCCGGGGGTGCCTAACACCTTCCCTCGGGTCAACAGAATTCCTTACACAGAATTTATGGTTCGCATACTCCAATTGGGAAGTCGATAATTTTCCTCGATTTGGGATTTAAATTAAACCGGTGACTTGGGACACCAAAAACCAGTCCTGTCCCAAGTGGTGACTTTAAAAATAAATAAATAATCCCATTTCGAATAATGTCACTTAAAATAGAAAAATTCCCTTATGCATTATCTTTCGGGGTAGGTGTGTAAAAAAGGAGGTGTGACACCACGTTTCAAACTAGGTGATTGGTCACATTATGAACATATGGGCAACTTTGGCTTTAAATATGGGCTTTGTCTTTTGTTTGTCGTGTGGTCTAAATTTTTGAACCACTCAATTCTCCCTAAGAGCACGTGATTATTGCCCGTCTAAAAATTAATCCTATAAATTTCACAAAAAATAGATTTTTTAATTATTTTAATTTTTATAGAATTTTTAAGAATTTTTTGTTAATTGTTGTTTGCATTTAGTTGCATATTTAATATATTAAAATTATAAGAAATTTAAAAAGTTCTAAATTATGTATTTAATCAAATTATTAAGCCAAATATGATTAAAGCAACCATGTTAAAATCACAAAATCCGGAAATGCCTAACACCTTCTTTCGGGTTAACATAGTTCCTTACCTGGTCCTCTGGTTTCCCTGACGTTAGAACAGAGTCAAATTCCCTCGATTTAGGATTTAAAATAAACCGTGACTTGGGACACCATACAATTATCCCAAGTGACAACTCTGATTAAAAAATAATCACATTTCGATTAATGTCACTTTAATTGGAAAAAATCCCGATCCCCTCGAAAAAAGGAGGTGTGATAGCTCTGGCAACTCTGTTGGGGATCGAACCCAGAATCTCTGGTTCAGGATTTAGAATTCGAGCTTGTTAATATGATCTATGCTTGGATTATTATTTGTTGATATTACTGTATTTACGGACCTAATGTGCTAATTGCCGCTCATTTACCGCATTGATATTATTTGAACTATATTAAAATTGTCTTCTAACGCCTCACTTCTGAGTCTTCTAAAAATATAGTGCATACGTATGCGTGACCCACTTTTCTGTTAGAGGACGTAAAAAATAGAACGAGGTTGTACATTGTCACCACCTAGGCTCGATATGTCTACTCGGATAAGCCATGTCTAGAACACACCCCAGATTTAAACCTAGAATAACATAGCCTCATGCCAGATCCCTAGTAGGAACGTTTGTTTGCATCACGCATTTGACTTTAGGGACTCGACACAGGGGTTAGGTTCATCTATGAAAAGTGCACCCGAAACAAAAGACCATCCTGATACATCTTACGTGCTATTTGTTCATTTGTTTCTTTCGGCAAGTTTTTTGGTCAAATGAGTAACGGACCCAGCTTCGGTTGCGTCTTGAGCCATTTTTACCAGAATAGCCTTAGAACATCTTCCAATTATCAAAGGGCTATTCTCATAAAGAACTGACATGTCTGTCAATGAGACATCACCTTTTCCATAAAGTGCCCTTCCCCGGCATCAAAATTTATTTGAAAACGTGAAAGGTTCATGGTTGCAAAAATAGCCACCTTTTTCTAAAATTTCATAAGTAGCCACCTTCCTTTGATCTTTTCTTAGAAAATTGAAAACTTATTTTGCAAAAGGAGTCCACTGGAGTCAACCCTAAACCTAACCATCCACAGGTACAAAATGAACGTTGTCCAGAACCCTCCATTAACGGTTGTAGAGGAGGCTCCGTTGTAGCTTCAAATGTGGTGGTATAACTTAGATAAAGATGGTTAGGATTGGGTAAAAAAAGCATTTTAGCGCCCTTACAGATATTGTGAAAGTCAAATAGCAGGATGATTTAATTAAGGCTTTAGTAACATTCTGGGATCGTGTCCACAAAGTCTTTCGTTTCTTGAATTTTGAGTTTACTCTCACTTTGGACGAGATAGTCGGATATACTAGTTTCGACTGGGAATTGAGAAATCGGCAACTTATATTCCCAAGATGTCCCTCTGTGTACCGATTATTTTGTCTCTTGAATTTTAGTAAGCAAATGAATAAGACCAATATAAACAATGGATGGCGTTTATTTTACTTCATGTATTCCATATATAGGCAATCAAATGGGTTTGAAATCCATGAAAAGGGCCTGAGCAACAAGCAAAACAAGGATATCTAGAAAGTTCATCATCGCTTTGCTTTCATAGTGGCGCTTTTGGAAATTGTTATCTGCATGGCCAGAATTGCGCAAGTCCTCACTACCAAAAGGGATCACACGCTCGCTCCACTTATATTGTCGGACATCTATCGAGCGTTAATGTTGTGTAAATCTGGGGCGAAGTTTTTTGAAGGGTGCAATATTCTTTTGCAAATGTGGTTGATTGAGAACCTTTGCCATCACCCTATATTCATGAGTTATGGCCCGAGTAGGGATAATTTCATCGAGAGTTATGAGGAAAGGGGAGGTCCACAGGTTGAAACATTAGATGGCAGAATTGTATCAAGCTTGGATCATGGGGTATCCTCTACCTTCATTCCCCACTAACTACACAGAAAATCCTGCCTCCATCCCACCACTGTCACAAGCCCGGGTTCCTAATACCATTGATCTTTCCCCTCAACATGCACCGGGCTTTACCCCTTACCACCACTACCCTGGCACCTCGTCCCAAACTTTCCATGCTCCACCAGCCAACACAACCTCATACCTTGCTCCAATTTGTGTAGCTCTTCCACAAGCTACCCTCCACTGATCTTCTAGTGAACCTGCGTTCAAAGTTCCAGATGGCCAATACTATGCTCCAGTTACAATTTTCAAGGTTTTAAATCCTTATTGTTATACCCCCCCCCCCCCCTTTTGAGACTCATGTTGAAATCAAGAAGCATCTAAGAACGTGGAGCGAGATGAGATATTCAGGAAATTGAAGAGTTTAGAAAATTCTTTGAAGAACGTGCAAGGGATAGGAATACAAGTAAGTGTGGCTTACAAGAATTTGTGTTTGTTCCCTGACGTCCAATTGCCCGTCGGGTTCAAGATGCCCCAGTTTGACCTGTATGATGGACATGGAGATCCCTTGGACCATTTGAGAGGCTTTTGCAGTAAGATGAGAGGCGCTGGGGGTAGGACAAACTATTGATGGCATATTTTTGTTAGAGTCTGAGTGGTGCGGCTTTGGAATGGTACACCCGCCAAGACGCTAGCAGGTGGTATGCATGAGATGATATAGCTCAGGCCTTTACCTGGAACTTTCGATACAATAAAGACATTATCCCGGATCGCCTAGCCCTGACCGAGGTAGAAAAGAATCTCACTGAAAGCTTCAGAGAATATGAGTTCAGATGGAGAGAGCAAGTTGTATAGGTCAATCCTCCGATGTAAGAAGATGAGATGGTCAAGTACTTTCTTCAAGCCTTAGAGCCTATTTACTTTCACCATTTGATCTCAGCCATAGTAAACCCCTTCATCGATGTGGTAAATATGGTAGAAATAGTGGAGGGGGGACTCTAGTTAAGAAAGATCATGAGCTACTCCGCCTGAAAAGAAACCACAAAGGCAATCCAGAGTGGCACCGGAAGTTTTTTAGGCAAGAAGAAGAAGGATGACGTCGCTATGGTTGTCTCTTAAACAGGACGTGGACTTAGTGGTTTGCCTCACCAGTACACTCATTCTCGACTCTATCCTCAAGCCTACCCCCAAGATCCATATAATCCACCCCAACATTATTTCCTACCACAAGATCCTCAATACTCAGCCGGACCACCCTAATACCATGTTCACCATGAAAAGTCATATGCTCAACCCCCTCCTTATCCTCAATGGCATGCTCCAGCTCCACAAAATCCTTATCCACCCCCACAACCCTACTGAAACCCTACTGGTCCAAACTTCCGACCAGGGTCGGATTACAGGAGAGAAAGTTAGCAAAGAAACCTTCACCCCTGTGGGAGAGTCCTATACCAGTTTGTCCAAAGGGTGAGGCGGTTGGACATGTTGAAGCCGATTGAAGCAAAGATACCAAATCCACCACCAAAGAACCTTGATTATTCTCTGAGGTGCGCATATTATCCTAATACCACGGGCATGACACAGAGTAGTGTTGGCACTTGAAGAGGACAATACAAGATTTAATTGATACACATCAAATTGAAGTGCAGAGCCCGGATGTACCAAACATCAACAAAAATCCTTTGCCAACCCATGCAGAGACACACATGATTGAAATAGTTTGTAAGGATGGGGAGTCCAGGAATTCTTCCAAGTCTGTCATGATGATTCATGCTAGTAAAGGTAAGTCAGTTCCGGCTCCACACTCTACAAAAGCAATGCCCTTGACAGTTAAAAGGGTGACATAGAAATCAAGCATTTTTAACGTGAAGGAGCATGTGCTAGTTGTGAAAGAGGCTCCGAAGTATATTTGGGAATGTCAAGAAAAGCCAAAAGTAGTTGTGCCAAGGATCCCAAGCAAGCTTGTCATAGTCGTGAAAGGGGATTTTATCACCCCTGTTGTTTTTATGCCAGTGACCCAATTTCCAGTGGTAGATACACATGCTATCCCGTGGAATTACAAACAAGTGATCGTGACATACAAGGGAAAACAAGTAGAGAAAGAAGTCAATGAGACCAGAGGACTGACTCGTTCTGGAAGGTATTTTACTCCAGAATAATTGATAAAGGCCAAGCCATTCAAGGATATCCAAGTCCTAGTAAAGAAGTCGGTCATCAAAGAAGAGGCTGAAGAGTTCCTGAAGAAGATGAAGGTGCAAGACTATTCCATTGTAGAGCAACTAAGGAAAATACTGACTCAGATCTCACTTCTGTCTTTACTGATGCACTCAGACAAATGTTGCAAAGCCCTGATGAAGCTTTTGAATAAGGCTCATGTTCCTGATAAAATCACAGTGAATTATTTGGAAAAGATTGCTAACAAGATCTTCGAAGTTAACAAGATCACTTTCTCAGATGATGAACTTCCTATGGAGGGTACGGAACACAACCGGGCTCTTTATCTCACAGTGAAGTGCGAGGGTTCTGTTGTCTTAAGGGTACTAGTTGATAACAGCTCTAGTACAAATATTTTTTCCCCTGTCCACTTTGCAAAAGTTGAAGATCGGCACTGAAAGAATCCACATGAATAGTGTATGTGTTCGAGCTTTGATGGATGAGGGAAAGATTATGTTGGTGATTTAATGCTCGAATTGTAAATAGGGCCTGTTGAGTTCACTATGGAATTCAAGTGTTAGATGTGGATGCCTCCAACAATCCATTGTTGGGCAGGCCCTGGATACAAGCTGCTAAGGCAGTCCCGTCTTCTTTGCATCAAATGGTAAAGTTCGAATGGGACAAGCAGGAAATAGTTGTGCACGGTGATGAGGACCTATCTACTTACAATGACACAACTGTTCCATTTATCGAAGCTGAATATGATAAAGGGCCTTTAGTCTATCAAACTTTCGAAACAATGTCTGTTGAGAAGATTCCTGAGGGAGAACGCATTCCAGGTCTAAAGCTAGCCTTTACATCCGTAATTATGGGAAATGAAATGTTAAAGAATACTTTTGTTCCAAGTAAAGGACTGGGTTCATCTTTACAGGGTATTGCGCATCCAGTGTGCCCACGTAAAAATCTTGGTACAATTGGTTTGGGATTCATGCCAACAAAGAAGGACGTGAAAAAGGCTAAAACCCTAAAATATAAGGTATGGTCACTACCCAAGCCTGTTCCACACATCTCCAAATCTTTTGTCAAGCCAGGGGTCGCAAAACATCCAATATCATCATCCCCGAAACTTGTGGTCAATGTTGATGAAGAGCTGATCAGGAGGTTCCAGAGTCTGTTTGATGAGGTTAATATGGTTGAAATTAGGGAAGGTTCCAGTAACACAGATGTGCAGCTCGTTGGGCCAAATGTGAATAGAGCTATCAAAACGGGCCAGCCCAGCCCAACCCAAGCCTCGTAGGATTTTAAATTTGGTGGGCTAGGACGGGCCGGCTCTCCACATAAACGAGTCTTAAAATGGCTAGCCCAACCGAAACCTAAGAGGTTCGCGGGCTAGGGCGGCTGACCCTTTATTTTTATTTTTATTTTACAAGATTTTTGTTAAATCCTTAAATATTTTTTCGTGACATAGTCGAATAATCATGTAAACAACCTCTGTTTGCGTACAAAAAAGTTTGATATTTGACGAAGAATCTCGTAACTGAAATGCAAATTCTCTATACCTCTAACTCTTCTTTTTTAAAGTTACATGAATATTTTCTTAATGCTTTTCTTTCATTTTCTTTAGATTCAGGGATTGCTTCAATAACTTTAAATGCGAAGGTTTTTTAATTTAGGATTAATATCATTTGTCGATATTATTATTATACCATAAAATTTTTAAAATTCATGAAATTTGTTAGAGGTCAGTTTTTTTGTGTATTCAAAATTGATATTTTTCTATACGAAAGAGCAGTTTAAATATTAATGGTATATTAAAGTAATCTAACCTGATCATTGGCTACTTAAAGTAATACTATTTTTTTGAAAAATGATTATTATTGGCCAACTAAAACTTTTTGAGTTCATTATTAATTAAACAAAAGAAAGACTATTTTTGTCATATTACATGCATGTCAAAAATATAAATTCTTATTGATATGGAAGGGTAAATGAGCAATCTAGGGTTGAGGAATGGGGATTATAGTTCGTAGTTTTTTTAGGTTTTACTTTTTAAAATATTTAATAGTTAATTAATTTTTTAATTTTTAGCACACGGGCCGGCCCAGGCCCAGCCTCGGTCAAGCCTCAAGGGCCAGCGGGCTGACTTGGGCTGAGCTTATAAGCCTCAGTTTTAAATGGGCTTAAAAATCGTAGTCCTACCTTACCCAAGTAGCGGGTTGGGTTGGGATGGCCTCACGGGCTAAGCCCAATTTGACGGCTCTAAATGTGAAGCTTAGAAATTGGGAAGCTACTCCTCTTCCCACCCGAAAGGAGTTTTGGTAGTTTGCTTTGTTTTTCTTTCTCTTATTTAGATTATTCCGGGGTTGTAATTCAAATTTTTATTTTTCGCTTGTTTTGATGTACAACCCCATTTTATCCTTTTATTTTCAATGAAATACAATTTCCCATTTTCTATTATTCCTGATAGCATTTCACTTTTGTTTTTCTTTTGTATGTTCTTTTTATGCTGGTTTCAATGACATGGCATGCATGAGGAATTTTCGGCCAAGTTTTATTATCCATTCTAATTCTGAAATAATAATCCAAGAAGTAGAGTATGATGATGAAACCAAATATGAGGAAGAAGCAGCATTTGAGGAAATGAATGAAGAACTAAAACGCTTTGAAGAAAAATCCAAGCCTAATTTGAATGAAACTGAAGCAACCAATTTAGGGGATTAATATAATGTCAGAGAAACCAAGATAAGTGTGCATCTGGAACCGCAAGCCAAAGAAGAGATAATCAAAACACTATTTGAGTACAAAGATGTATTTGCATGGTCATGTGACAATATACCGTGTCTAAGTACTGATTTGGTAGTTCATAAATTATTAACTAATCATGCATTCCCTCATGTCAAGAAAAAGTTAAGAAAGATCAAGACTGACATGAGTGTGAAAATTAAAGAAGAAATCATAAAGCAACTTGGGGCAAAGGTCATTCAGGTCACTCGATACGCCACCTAGTTAGCTAATGTTATGTCAGTACCAAAGAAAGATGGTAAGACCACGGTATGTGTTGATTATCGTGATCTTAACAAAGCAAGCCCAAGGATGATTATTCATTGCCAAACATCCACATTTTGATTAACAATTGTGCCAATCATGAGATTGGGTCTTTTGTGGATTGCTACGTGGGATATCACCAAATCCTAGTGGGTGAGGAAGATGCAGAATAAATAGTGTTCATCACACCATGTGGGACATATTGCTACCGAGTAATGCTATTTGGTTTGTAGAATGTTGGGGAAACTTACATGAGGGAAATGACTACCATATTTAATGACATGATACACGGGAGATTGAGGTCTATGTGGATAATTTGATCATAAAGTCAAAGAATTAATCCGACCATATCAAGGATTAGAGGAAGTTTTTTCAAAGGCTCTGCAAGTATAATCTCAAGATTAATCCAGCAAAATGTGCATTTGGTGTCCCGTCTGGGAAACTATTAGGATTCATAGTTAGTCGACGCTGTATTGATTTGGATCCATCGAAGATCAATGCCATCCAAGAGTTACCTCCTCCAATGAATAAAATCGAGGTGATGAGCCTGATCGGAAGGTTAAATTACATCAGTAGGTTTATTTCTCAACTCACGACAACTTGTGAGCCCATCTTTAAGTTGCTGAAGAAGAATGTTGCGGTTGAGTGGACTGACGAGTGTTAGGAAGCATTTGATAAGATCAAGGGGTACCTGTCAAACCTACATGTTCTGGTCCCACCAGAGCCTGGGAGACATTTAATTCTCTATTTTACTGTCCTGGATAATTCTTTTGGTTGTGTATTGGGTCAACACGACACCACGGGTAAGAAAGAGCAAGTAATCTATTATCTCAATAAGAAGTTCACTCCTTATGAGGTTAAGTATACTCTTCTTGTAAGGACATGTTGTGCCCTAACTTGGGTGGAACAAAATTTGAAGCATTATCTTTCGTCCTACACTACTTACCTCATTTCTCGCATGGATCCTCTAAAGTATATCTTTCAGAAGCCTATGCCCACAGGAAGACTTGCAAAGTGGCAGATTTTAGTCACAGAGTTTGACATAATCTATGTGACTTGGACCGCGATGAAATCCCAAGCCTTGGTCGATCACTTGGCTGAGAATCTAGTGGATGAAGAATCTAAGCCATTGAAGACTTATTTTCCTGATGAAGAAGTGATACATATTGACGAGGTTGATCTTAATAAAAAGCCAGGTTGGAAAATCTTCTTTGATGGAGCTGCTACATCAAATGTGTGATGACCCGGCCGGTCGTATTAAGAATTTATGTCCTGATCCCCTATTAACTACTTTTCCCAAGTTTATTTCTGCTAAATTGAATTGTCGGGATGTTCGGTTTTGAGTTACGGAGAATTTTGGGACGCTTAGTCTCTAAATGAGAGCTTAAGTATTGGAAAGTTTTTTTTAGTTGGAACAGTGTGAAGATGGCCTTGGAATGGAAATCTGATGGTTCTGTTAGCTCCGTTAGGTGATTTCGGGGTTAGGAGCGTGTTTGGAATGTGTTTTGGAGGTCCGTAGCTAATTTAGGCTTGAAATGCCGAAGTTTGAATTTTTGAAGTTTCCAGTCCGATAGTGAGATTTTGATCAAAGGGTCAGAATGGAATTCTGGAAGTTATAGTAGCTCTGTCATGTCTTTTGGGATGTGTGTGTAAAATTTCAGGTCATTCGGACGTGGTTTGGTTAGGTTTTTTATCGAAAGCGTGTTTTGAGAAAATTTGAAGTTCTTAGGCTTAAATCATTGATTAATTCGAGTTTTTGATGTTGTTTTAGGTGGTTTAAGGATTTGTACAAGTTTGAATAATGTTATGGGATATGTCCATAGGTTTGGTTGAGGTCCCGGGGGCTTCGGGTGTGTTTTGGATGCTCAACGGGGCATTTTGGAGTTGTTTAAAATTGCAGAAAATTCCTTCAGTTGTTGCAGGCCATTTTCCTTCTTCGCGATCAGGTCCTAGCCCTCGCGTTTGCATTGTGTTATTTGGCACTAAGGGTTGTGCCTATTTTCCTCTTCGAGTTTGCATACCCCCTCTCGCGTTCGCGTACCTTTGCAAAGTCCACCCTACGCGTTCGCGTACAGTGCCACGCGTTCGCGAAGAGAAATTCTGAACCATTATATTTTTCTCTACCGCATTCGCGAAGCATAAGTTGAGCAGCCTTCATTTTTCTTCTTTGCGAATGTGAGACTTCCTCCGCGTTCACTATGCATTAAATACTTGGGCAGATAAAATATTTCAAAAATGAGGGTTTAGCCATTTTTACCAAAACTCAAGCTTGAGAGCTCGGATTTGAGAGAGATTTCGAGGGATTTTCAGCGGCAACGATTGGGTAACGATTATAAACTCATTTTTGCTTTTAACCTACTAATCTAATCATGAATTCGTCCTTTAATTTCGGATTTTGAATGAAAAAATGGTAAAATTTCCTAGACCAAATTATTGAGTTTTGAGTGGATGTTTTACCTCTGATTTGAGAGATTTTTATATGGTTAGACTCGTGAGAGTACGAAGGTTCTTAATATGTTAATTTTATCCGATTCCGAGTCATTGGCCTGAGGGGCACTTTGGTCATTTTACCTAATTTTGCATCTTAGCTTTGAATTAAATAGTAGAATCAGTTGCTTGAGATGTTATTTATGATATGTAATTGAATTGAATAAATTTGGGCTATTTAGAGTCGGATACTTGTGGAAAACGTGTGGTTTTGAGTTGATTTTGGAGTCGGTACGAGGTAAGTGGCTTGTCTAACCTTGTGTGGGGGACCTTCCCCTTAGGATATGATATATTTTAATTGAATGCCTTGTACGTGAGGTGACGAGTGCGTACTTGAGATAATTGTTGAAAAATCTAGTTTTACTTAAATAGTTAGACCGAGTTTCTTTCTTACCTGCTTTATTCCATTTGCAATTATAGCCAGTGTCAGTTTAGAAAAGCATGCTTAGTTGATCTAAATTGCCTATTTGCTTAAGTTGCTTCGTTTGTACGACGTAAAGCATATTAGTCTAGAACTACCTGTTGCCTTGTATTCTTGAAATTCATTTCTGAATATTTTTTTGTTGTTACTGCATATTTACATTGGGACTACGGATGTGGGATTCCGGTAGTTCCCCCCCCCCCCCNCCCCGTAGATCCCCCTGCACATTTACTTTGGGACTACGGGTTAGATTCCAGGTAGATCCCCCTACATATTAATAGTTGGACTACAGGACGGTATCCTGGGAGATCCTTCGGATATACTCATATGATGGACTATGGGATGGTATCCCGGGAGCTCCTTGGACAATTGATGAAATGGACTACAGGACGGTATCCTGGGAGATCCTCGTTGTTGGTATTAATATTGAGTTGTTTTACTCTATGTTAACTTATTCTCTGAGTGTTAATTTTTGCCTTGTATAACCTGTCTTACTTCATAGCTGCACTCATTATTTGTATTTATTTCATGTTGTTCCAAGACTTATTATTATGTTTATTCTCAGTAGGGCCATGACCTTCCTCGTCACTACCCAACCGAGGTTAGGCTTGGCACTTACTGAGTATCGTTGTGGTGTACTCATGCCCCTTCTGCGCATGTTTTTTATGTGCAGATCCAGGTAGCTCTACCCACCCATATTATCCACGAGGCGGAGAGATCTAGCAGAGACTTTGAGGTATATCTGCCGCATCTGTAGACCAATAGTCTCTATCTTATTCTAGCTTTGGCAGTTAGCTTTTCCTTTCGTACTGTTGTTTTAGACATTCTGGAGTTAGAGCAGTGTATTACCTTCTGTTAGCTTGTGTTCCCGTGAGTTTCTGGGTTTTGGGATGATATTGTATACTTCCGCGTTATGGAGTTGTGTATGCCGAGCGTCATTTATATACAGTTTTCCTTCTAGTTTGTTCAGTTTTAATTATTTGTTTTCGCAAGTTATGATGTTTTCGCATTTTTAGGCTTACCTAGTCGTAGGGGCTAGGTGCCACACGACATGTTCACGGAATGCGAACTGGGGTCGTTACAAGTTGGTATCAGAGCTCTAGGTTTATAGGAGTCACGGAACACAGGCCGATTTATTAGAGTCTCGCTGATCGGTACGGAGACGTCTGTACTTATCTACGAGAGGCTATGTAACTGTTAGGAAAATTTTCACTTCATTTGATTTCCTTGTTGTGCGATATTTTGACATCACAATTCTAAACTTCTATCTTCTATTCTCTCATATATGGTGAGGACATGCGCTACTCGAGGTGATCAGGTACCCGCACCCCCTACAAGAGCCGTCAGAGGCCGGGGTCGGGGTAAAGGCTGAGGGCACGCACGCGGTGCAGCGAGAGCACCTGCGCGAGCTGCTGCCGAGGTACCTCCAGCAGATCTAGCCGTAGTCCAGGCACCTGACACACCTACTGCCACTACTACTCTAGTCCTTCAGGAGACGTTAGCTCAGTTCATGTCTATGTACACCACCTTGGCTCAGGCAGGGTTGTTTCCCCTTGCTGCAGCCACATCTCAGGCTAGAGGAGGAGCCCAGACTCCCGCCGCCCCTACTCCCGAGCAGAGAGTGCATGTGGAGCAAGTCCCAGAGATTATTCTTGTACCGCCTGTAGTGCCAGCTTAGCCAGAGGATGGGTCAGCTGCTTCAAAGGACGAGCAGTGGAGACTTGAGAGGTTCAAGAAGTATGATCCTCCGGTATTTAGTGTATTAGCATCAAACAATGCCTTGGGATTTCTAGAGGAGTGCCACCGTATTCTTTGCACTGTGGGCATAGTAGAGTCCAGTAGGGTTTCCTTTACTGCCTACCAGCTTCATGGAGCCGCCTATGATTGGTGGCGCACTTATGAGATAGACAGTCCAGCCGAGGCTGCTTCACTGACCTGGACCCAGTTCTCAGACATGTTCATGAGAGAGTTTGTCCCTCAGAGTCTCAGGGATGCATGGCGTGCAAAGTTTGAGCATTTGCGCCAGGGTGCTATGACCATTTTGGAGTATGCTATCCGTTATACCAGATTGGCCAGGCATGTACCGGCTTTGGTTGCTACAGTCCATGAGAGAGTTCGCCGGTTCATTAAGGGTCTTATCCCACCCATCAGATATAGCATGGCTCGATAATTGGAGATGAACATTCCTTATCAGTAGGTAGTGAGCATTGCTAGGAGGATCGAGGGTATGCTCTCCAGGGAGCGAGAGGAGAGGGAGGCCAAAAAGTTTCGAGAGTCGGGCCACTACTCTAGTGCCCGTATCATAGCAGCAGGTCGTCATGGCAGGGGTTATGTGGGTCACCCCATTCATTCAGCTCTTCCAGTAGCCAGCTGTAAGGTCTCGTAAATAATTTTGGTCTCAAAACTTAGTAACCCGTGGTGTCGACTCCGAATATGTGTTAGGAATGTGTAGAATTCTAAGCTCGCCGCGGTTCGGACCCTTGGTAGTGATTTAAGCCTTTAAAAATCAAAAGAATCAATTTTCCAAAAAATTTTCAAAAATGTGGTCCATTATGCGACCGCATAATCGATATGCGGACCGCATTCCTACCGCAGAGTGAAGCAGAGAGTT
>MU739262.1:16946-28155 GCA_026770625.1 Nicotiana glauca
AATTGGGTAGAAGTAAGGGGCAGTGCTCGACAACCTAAATAAGCTCGGATAGTAATTGCGAATTTCAAATGCTAAGGTGCATGTGTTAATTGTGAACTAGATTGACGTGGCTAGATTTCTTGGTGACTGATAATAGGAGTTTAAAAAGGGAATTCGACTCCAGGTATGTATGGCTAACCTTGACCTTGTAGAATCGCCTTGTTGGTGTTAAAATGTTTGGTATGTGACATTCACATGAGTAAATTGTGAAATTCGTGCGATTTGCATGGTTGTGATTATGATATGTGGTATTAGATGAAAAACAAATGACGTAAGGGAATTGTAAGTGATGCGACTTAAATAATTGTGATATTAACATCTATGGATTATCGTGCGCAAGTATTGTTGTAACGTGAAACACTTGTGAATTGTGGAATATGACGGAAATAGTATCAATGGTTATGGAAACACCTGTAAAAATTATTGTTGCTATTCCTCAAGAAGTGTTGTTGTGATCTTTGTGAATTGTTCATTGCTGTTATTGTTATTGTTTGTGAATTGAAAGTGTACGGCGAGATCGGGTTGCGCGCCGCAACACGAAGAAATAAGGTGTGGGTTGTGGTGATAAGGGTGGCCGAGGTAATAAGGGTGGAAAGTGATCGAAATCAATGTTGAAATGAAAATATGAGCAAGAATGTGAAATCTATTGATGTGGAAATGTGGAAGGGAAACAGGAGAGTTTGTAAAACTTGTTTGGCTTGATTGTTCTTTTTTTATGGAAATTGATTGTTGTTTCTGTTACTGTTACTTATTTGTCTATGACTTGAGTTTACTTGGCACAAAGTTTGTTATACATACCAGTACAATTCAAGTGTACTGACGTCCCTTTTGCCGGGGGCGCTACATTCGTGTTATGATTGTAGGTGAATCTGCAGCAGGTATTCCAGCCCACCGATCGTAGCTCCCTCTTCGCCTTCCGTCAATTTTTGGTGAGCACCATTCCTCTCGGGGCCGTACGTGGCTCAGGCCGCTTGTTTCCGTAGTTTTATTTTGTTTTTCTGTAAGGTATAGCCGGAGCCTTGTTACCGGCAAGTACTATATTATCTCGTTGTATCTTTAGAGGCTCTGTAGACAGTGGATGTGGGTTAGAAGCTATGTATATTCATGTTTCTTTTGTTGGGCAACGAATTGGTAATTTCACTAATTATTATGTATGTATGTTTTGAAAAAGGGTGATCTAAAATTTATTATATGGCTAGTTCTTGGAATGCTGAATAAGGAAAACAAGGGGTGGCTCATGGGTTAGGAAAGGCACCTAGGTCCGCTTGACTGGGGATACCCGGTCGAGCACCGGTCATGTCCCTTGAGTTTGGGGCATGACACCAGCAGTGCTCCAGCTCCGCCTAGACCTCAGGAGCCTTACTATGCACCTCTAGTTTCTAGAGCGCCTCCTACGCAGGGTGCTTTTAAAGGTCAATCCAGCAGACCTGACCCTAGTTAGTCACAACCACCGCATCCTCCCAGAGCTTGTTTCGAGTGTGGTGATACACGCCATATGGTTAGGGACTACCCCATACTTGGTAGGGGTGCATCTTCACAGACTGCTCAGGTATAGTGTGCTCCTCATAGTTCTCAGGCCATGATCACAGCTCCAGCTGCCACCCCATCTGCCCATCCGTCTAGGTGAGGAGGTCGGGGAGGTAGAGGTCACCCTCGAGGGGGAGACCAGGCTAGATATTATGCTATTCCTACTCACACCAAGGTTGTTGCCTCCGACTCTGTCATTACAGGTATTATACTTGTTTGTCACAGAGAGGCATCAGTTCTATTCAATTTGGGCTCTACTTACTCTTATGTGTCTTCTTACTTTGCTCCACATTTGGGTGTATCTCAGGATTCTTTAAGTGCCCATGTTTATGTTTCTACTCATGTGGGGGATTCCCTTATTGTGGACCGCATTTATCGATCATGTTTGGTTATTATTCTTGGTTTTGAGACCAGAGCAGATTTATTGTTACTCAGCATGGTTGATTTTGATATTATCTTGGGCATGGACTGGTTGTCGCCCCATTATGCTATTCTTGATTGTCACGCCAAGAACGTGACATTGGCTATGCCAGGTATTTCGCTTGTTGAGTGGAGTGGTACTTTAGATCACACTCCCAGTAGAGTTATCTCTTTATTTTAAAGCTCAGCGTATGGTTGAGAAGGGGTGTGTCGTATATTTAGCTTATGTGAGAGATGTCAGTGTTGATACCCCTTATGTTGATTCAGTCCTAGCGGTACGGGATTATCCCGATATGTTTCCAGCTGATGTTCCGGGCATGTTGCCCGATAGAGACATTGATTTTGGCATTGATTTATTGTCGGGCACTCAACCCATTTCCATTCCTTCGTATCGTATGGCTTCTCCTAAGTTGAAGGAGTTGAAGGATCAGTTGCAGGAATTGCTTAATAAGGGTTTTATTCAACCCAGTGTCTCACCTTGGGGTGCTCCTGTCTTGTTTGTGAAGAAAAAGGATGGTTCTATGTGCATGTTTATCGATTATCACCAATTGAACAAGGTTACAGTGAAGAACCATTATCATTTGCCTTATATTGATGATCTGTTTGACCAGCTTCAGGACATACAAGTGTTTTCTAAGATTGACTTGCGCTCAGGTTACCATCAATTAAAGATTCAGGATCGAGATATCCCGAAGACTGCCTTCAAGACTCGGTATGATCATTACGAGCTCCTTGGTATGTCATTTGGGCTGACCAATGCCCCATCAGCTTTTATGCATTTGATGCACAGTGTGTTCAGGCCGTATCTCGACTCATTTGTGATTGTTTTTATTGATGATATCTTGGTGTATTCTCGGAGTCGGGAAGATCATGAGAAGCACATGAGGACCGTGTTTCAGACCCTGAGAGAGAAGAAGTTATATGCAAAGTTCTCAAAATGTGGGTTTTGGTTGAGTTCTGTGGCATTCTTAGGCCACGTGGTATCGAGTGAGGGCATTCGGGTGGATCCGAAGAAGGTAGAGGTTGTGCAGAGTTGGCCTAGGCCGTCCTCAGCTACAAAGATTCACAATTTTGCGGGCTACTACCGTCATTTTGTGGAGGGATATTCATCGATTGCGGCCCCTATGACTAGATAGACCCAGAAGGGTGTCCCATTTTAGTGGACAGAGGAGTGTGACGTGAGCTTTCGAAGCTCAAGACAGCTTTGACTACAGCCCCAATTTTGATATTGCCTACTGGTTCGAGGTCCTATACAGTTTATTGTGAAGCCTCGCCGGTTGGCCTCGGAGCGGTATTAATGCAGGATAGTAGGGTGATTGCCTACGCGTCCAGACAGTTAAAGATACATGAGAAGAATTACCCTGTCCACGACCTTGAGTTAGCTGCTATTATCCATGCCTTGAAGATCTAGCGTCACTATTTGTAGTGCCTTGTGAGATCTATACTGATCACCGGAGTTTGCAGCACTTGTTCAAGCAAAAGGATCTAAATTTGCACCAGAGGAGGTGGTTAGAGTTGATGAAGGACTATGATATTACTATTCTGTATCACCCGGGCAAGGCCAATGTGGTGGCGGATGCCTTGAGTCATCAGGCGGAGAGTTTGGGGAGTTTGTCATATTTACCAGCTTCAAAGAGGCCTATGGCGATGGATGTTTAGGCCTTAGCCAGTCAGTTTGTGAGATTGGATCTTTCGGAGCCCAGTCGGGTCCTAGCTTGCGTGATTTCTCGGTCTTCCCTATTCGATCGTATCCCTCGTTTACTTGTCCTTAAGGACAAGGTTCAGCATGGTGATACCAGAGATGTAACCATTGGAGATGACGGGGTATTGAGGATGCAGGGTCAAATTTGTGTGCCCGATGTTGATAGGCTTCGAGAGTTGATTTTAGTAGAGGCCCATAGTTCTCAATACTCCATCCATCCGAGTGTCGCGAAGATGTATCAGGACTTGAGGCAGCACTATTGATGGAGACAGATGAAGAAAGATATAGTTGTATATGTATCTAGATGCTTCAACTGCCAGCAGGTGAAGTATGAGCACCAGAGATCGGGTGGGTTGCTTCAGCAGATAGAGATTCCGAAATGGAAATGGGAGCGCATCACCATGGACTTTGTATCTGAACTCCCACGGACCTTGAAGAAATTTGATGCCATTTGGGTTATCGTGGATCGGCTGACCAAGTCCGCTCATTTCATTCATGTGTGCCACTTATTCATCGGAGCAGTTGACGGAGATTTATATCCGGGAGATCATTTTTCTGCATGGTATTCCAATTTCTATTATTTCAGACAGAGGTACTCAGCTTACATCGCGGTTCTGGAGAGCTGTGCAGCAGGAGTTAGGAACTCAGGTGGAGTTGAGCACAGCATTTCACCCCCAGATGTACGGACAGTCCGAGCGCACTATTTAGATTCTTGAGGATATTCTTCGTGCATGTGTGATTGAGTTTGGAGGGTCTTGGGATCAGTTCTTGCCATTGTTGGAGTTTCCTTACAACAACAATTATTAGTCTAGAATTCAGATGGCGCCTTATAAGTCTTTATATAGTAGGAGGTGTAGATCTCCGGTGGGTTGGTTTGAGCCGGGTGAGGCCAGGCTATTGGGCACAGAGTTGGTTCAGGACGCATTGGAGAAGGTTAAGGTGATTCAGGATAGACTCCGTACAGCCCAGTCCATACAGAAGAGCTACGTAGATAGGAAGGTTCGTGATGTTTTTTATATGGTTGGAGAGTGGATTCTGCTTCGGGTTTCGCATATGAAGGGCGTTATGAGATTTGGGAAGAAATGGAAGTTGAGTCCGAGATTTATTAGCCCTTTTGAGGTATTGAGGCGGGTTGGGGAGGTTTCTTATGAGCATGCCTTACCTCCCAGCTTGGCAGGAGTTCATCCGGTATTTCATGTTTCGATGCTCTGGAGATATCACGGTGACCCGTCACACGTGTTGGATTTTTAGTTTAGCCCGGTTGGACAAGGATCTATCCTATGTTGAGGAGCCAGTGGCTATATTGGACAGGCAGATCAGAAAGTTGAAGTCAAAGAACATTGCTTCAGTAAAGGTTCAATGGCAGGGCTATCCAGCGGAGGAGGCGACTTGGGAGACCGAGCAGAATATGCCAATAGATAGCCTCATCTTTTCACTACTTCAGGCATATCTCTATGCTCGTTCAAGGACAACGAATGTTTAAGTGTAGGAGGATGTGATTAACCGGCCGATCATCTTAAGAATTTACGCCCCAATCCCCTATTAACTTCTTTCCCCAAGTTTATTTCTGTTAAATTGAATTGTTGAGATGTTCGTTTTGAGTTTCGAAGAGTTTTGGGACACTTAGTCCCTAAATGAGAGCTTAAGTGTTGGAAAGTTTCCCATAGTTGGAACAGTGTGAAGACAGCCTCGGAATGGAAATCGGATGGTTTCGTTAGCTCTGTTAGGTGATTTCAGGGTTGGGAGCGTGTTGGAAATTTAATTTGGAGGTCTGTAGCTAATTTAGGCCTGAAATGCCGAAGTTTGAATTTTTGAATTT
This sequence comes from Nicotiana glauca, assembly GCA_026770625.1. Classification (NCBI taxonomy): domain Eukaryota; kingdom Viridiplantae; phylum Streptophyta; class Magnoliopsida; order Solanales; family Solanaceae; genus Nicotiana; species Nicotiana glauca. The sequence goes on from MU739262.1 coordinate 22,454, forward strand.
TTCGGTAAGATAGTGAGATTTTGATCCAAGGGTCGAAATGGAATTCCGGAAGTTGCAGTAGCTCCGTCATGTCTTTTGGGATGTGTGTGTAAAATTTCAGGTCATTCGGACGTGGTTTGGGTAGGTTTTTTTAGCGAAAACGTGTTTTGAGAGAATTTGAAGTTCTTAGTCTTAAATCGTTGATTAATTCGAGTTTCCGACATTGTTTTAGGTGGTTTAAGGATTGGTACAAGTTTGAATGATGTTATGGGATATTTCTATAGGTTTGGTTGAGGTCCCTGGGGCCTCGGGTGTGTTTCGGATGCTCAATGGGGCATTTTGGAGTTGTTTAAAATTGCAAAAAATTCCTTCAACTGTTGCAGGCCATTTTCCTTCTTCACAATCGCGTCCTAGCCCTCGCGTTCGCGCAGTGTTATTTGGCACTGAGGGTTGTGCCTATTTTCCTCTTCGCGTTCGCATACCCCTCTCCCGTTCGCGTACCTTTGCAAAGTCCACCCTTCGCGTTCGCGTATAGTGCTGCGCGTTCGCGAATAGCAATTCTGAACAATTATATTTTTCTCTACTACGTTTGCGAAGCATAAATTTAGCAGCCTTCATTTTTCTTCTTCGAGAACGCGAGACTTCCTCCGCGTTCGCGATGCATTAAATACCTAGGCAGATATAACATTTCAAAAACGAGGGTTTAGCCATTTTTACCAAAACTCAAGCTTGGGAGCTCGGATTTGAGAGAGATTTTGAGGGATTTTCAGGGGCAACGATTGGGTAATGATTCTAAACTCCTTTTTTTCTTGTAACCCACTAATATAATTATGAATTCTTCCTTTAATTTCGGATTTTGAATGAAAAATTAGTAAAACTTCCTAGACCAAATTATTGAGTTTTGAGTGGGTGTTTGACCTCCAATTTGAGAGATTTTTATATGGTTAGACTCGTAAGAGTACGAGGGTTCTGAATATGTTAATTTCATCTGATTCCGAGGCGTTGTCCTGAGGGGTACTTTGGTTATTTTACCTAATTTCGCGTCTTAGCTTTGAATTAAATAGTAGAATCAGTTGCTTGAGATATTATTTACGATATGTAATTGAATTGAATAGATTTGGGTCATTTGCAGTAGGATACTCGTGGCAAACGTATGGTTTCGAGTTAATTTTGGAGCCGGTTCGAGGTAAGTGGCTTGTCTAACCTTGTGTGGTGGACCTTTCCCTTAGGATTTGATATTTGGTAACTGAATGCCTTTTACGTGAGGTGACGAGCGTGTACTTGAGCTAATTGTTGAAAAATCCAATTTTACTTAAATATTTAGACTGAGTTTCTTTCTTACCTGCTTTATTCCATTTGCAATTATAGTCTGTGTCAGTTTAGAAAAGCATGCTTAGTTGATATAAATTGCCTATTTGCTTAAGTTGCTTTGTTTGTACTACGTGAAGCATATTAGGCTAGAACTACTTGTTGCCTTGTATTCTTGAACTTCATTTCTGAATATCTTCTTGTTGTGACTGCGCATTTACATTAGGACTACGGATGTGGGATTCCGGTAGCTTCCCCCCTTGTTTGTTTACTTTGGGACTACGGGTTAGATTCCCGATAAATCCCCCTGCACATTTACTTTGGGACTACGGGTTAGATTCCCGGTAGATCCCCCTATACATTAATAGTTGGTCTACGGGACGATATCCCGGGAGATCCTTCGGATATACTCATATGATGGACTACGGGACGGTATCCTGGGAGATCCTTGGACAGTTGATGAAATGGACTAAAGGACGGTATCCTGGGAGATCCTTGTTGTTGGTATTAATATTGTGCTATTTTACTATGTGTTACCATATTCTCTGAGTGTTAATTGTTGCCTTGTATAACCTGTCTTACTTCATAGTTGCACTCATTATTTCTGTTTATTTCATGTTGTTGCAAGACTTATTATTATGTTTATTCTCAGTAGGTCCCTAACTTTCCTCGTCACTACCCAACCGAGGTTAGGCTTGGCACTTACTGAGAACGGCTGTGGTGTACTCATGCCCATTCTGCGCATGTTTTTCATGTGCAGATCCAGGTATCTCTACCCAAGCGTATTATCCTTGAGGCGGAGAGATCTAGCAGAGACTTTGAGGTATATCTGTTGCGTCCGCAGACCATGAGTCTCTATCTTATCCTAGCTTTAGCAGTTAGCTTTTCCTTTCGTACTGTTGTTTTAGACATTCTGGAGTTAGAGCAATGTATTACCTTCCGTTAGCTTGTGTTCCCGTGAGTTCCCCGGTTTTGGGATGATATTGTAGACTTCCGCGTTATGGAGTTGTATATGCCGAGCGGCATTTATATACAGTTTTCCTTCTAGTTTGTTCAGTTTTAATTATTTGTTTCCGTAAGTTATGTTGTTTCTGCATTGTTAGGCCTACCTAGTCGTAGGGACTAGGTGCCATCACGATATGTTCACGGAGGGCGAACTGGGGTCGTGACAAAATGTGTTGGTATAAGAGCTGTACTTATTTCTGAAACAGTGCAACACTACCCTTTAACAACCCAGCTTCAATTTTATTGCACCAACAACATGGCTGAGTACGAAGCATGCATTCTGGGTTTGAGGGTAGCTGTAGACATGGGAGTTCAAGAAATACTGGTTTTGGGACATTCAGATTTACTGTTTCACCAGATCCAGGGAGAATGGGAAACCCGAGACTTAAAGCTCATATTGTATTGATAGTGTCTGCATGATCTTTGTCAACGATTCAGGTCTGCAAAGTTCAGGCATATTCCCAGGATTCATAATGAGATTGCCGACCCCTTGGCTACTCTAGCGTCAATGTTAGACCATCCAGATAAGACTTACGTCGACCCTCTACTTATCCATGTTCGTGATCAGCATGCCTATTGCAATGTGGTTGAAGAGGAACTTGATGGTGAACCTTGGTTTCATGATATCAAGGAATACATCAAGTCGGAGGTATATCCGGTACACGCCACAAGTGAACAAAAGAGAACCATTCGACGTCTGGCTAGTGGGTTTTTCTTAAACGGGAGATTCTTGTACAAGAGTACTCCAGATCTAGGACTACTAAGGTTCATAGATTCTAAACAAGCTTCAACTATCATGGCCAAAGTGCATTCCAGAGTCTGCAAGCCGCATATGAGTGGGTATGTCTTGGCAAAGAAGATACTTTGAGCAGGTTTGTATTGGCTCACCATGGAACGAGATGGCATCAGCTTTGTTCGGAAATGTCATCAATGCCAGGTGCACGGTGATTTGATTCATTACCCGCCATCTGAGTTACACACAATGTATGCACCTTGGACTTTTGTTGCTTGGGGCATGGATGTCATAGGACCAATTGGGCCGACACATCAAATGGACATAGGTTTATCCTAGTGCCATTGATTATTTAACCAAGTGAGTCGAAGCTGTAACTTTCAAGTCTGTGACCAAGAAGGTAGTGGTAGATTTTGTTCATTCAAATATCATTTGCCGGTTCGGAATTCCTTCCACTCCATATCGTCTCAAGGCAAATGGAGTTGTTGAGGCTGCTAAAAAGAACATAAAGAAGATATTTCGTAAGATGTTGCAACGTTCTAGGAAATGGCATGAAAGTTACTTTTTGCTTTACTGGGTTACCGCACTTCAGTAGGTGCAACTTCTTATTTGTACGTATATGGAACTGAGGCAGTTATACCTGCGAAGTTGAGATTCCATTCCTTCGGATCGCTGCTGAAGCTGAAATTGATGATGATGAGTGGGTCAAAACCCGGATGGAGCAGTTGAGTTTAATTTATGAGAAAAGATTGATAGCGGTAAGTCATGGTCAATTGAATTAGAAGAGAATGGCAAGAGCATACAACAAGAAGATGAGTCCCCAGAAATTTGAAGTAGGCCAGTCGTTATTGAAACGCATCATTCCACATCAAGTTGAAACTAAAGGCAAGTTCGCCTCAAACTGGCAGGGGTCGTTCATTGTGACAAGAGTGTTGCCCAATGGTGCTTTGTATTTAACAGATATAGAAAGCAAATGTGTAGATATTCTATCAATTCTGATGCAGTCAAGAGATATTATGTATGATTTTTCTATTTATCTTCATTTGCATTTTTTGTACTTGGCATGTTCAAAGTTGGAATGGCGAAGGCATTTTATTCTGCTACCCAAACACTGTTATCTTTTGTCACCCTTTTTGAGCCTTATTTATTTTCTTTCATACCCCTCTTTTGGAATCAGAAGTAGCATAAATATGGAAAAGGAAAAGGAAAAGAAAAGAAAAATCAAAGGGAGAAAAGAAAAGAAAGAAGAAAAAAGAAGAAAAAAGAAAAGAAAAAAAAAAGAAAAAGAAAGAAAAAGAAGAGAAAAAAAGCACAAAAACAAAACAACTTTCGCTGGAACTACATTTGACCTGATTCCTTTAGGGATACGTAGGCAGCCTTACTCTATGGTTCGGTCCCATCAAAATAAAAATCCAAAATACTTAAGACTCAAAGAAACTGGGGCAGAAGTTTTAGTTTTGCAAAAGATCTTATTCCAAAACTCGTAACTTTGAACCATTTCATCTTAAGTTGTTTTGAGCCTTCTTGGGGCCCTTTCTTTCTAACCTTATCCAAAAGCCTACATTACGGTCCAAAGAAAGACCTTCTGATCATCTTTGAGGATGCCAATTCAAGCAAGATACAGGTACCATTTACATCATGGGAAACACTTTGTTCATGGGCACAAGGAAAAATGAATAAAATAAGAGAGTCTTATTGGTGAAAACCCTCACGGGCACCATAAGGTGATGGTGAGCTGAGAGAAAATTTAAAATAGGAGAGTCTTATTGGTAAAAACCTCCATGGGAACTGTAAGGCGACGGTGAGCTCAGAGATGAACAAATGAGAGAGGCTTGTTGGTGAAAACCCTTCGGGGCACTACAAGTCGATTGAGGTCTGTGATTTTATAGAGAAATTGGATCATGAAAATCCTAGCTTTTGGAAGTGTTGATACCTAATTTTTCCCTGAGTATTTTATATACCCAAAATACTTTCAAGACAACATATACATGCATATATAAGCATGCCCAAGAAGTTTTGGTATTTTTTCTTATTTTTTAAGATTTTAAAACCAATTTTTTTTGCCTATTTTAATAGTAGAAAATTCAATAGTTATTCCCAAACTATCAGGTTTGGTGAATAATTTATTTTTCATTCTCATATTTGCACCAAAATATAATTAAGGTGATTTTGTATATTTTTATAAATTTATTTGGCAGTTCTAAAGTTAAATTGCATGTAATTGCAAGTTTAGCCTATCCTAAGATTAATTGCATTTTTATAATTGTAAAATTGGTTCCGATACTATTAAATTATTATTTATATGTTATTTACTGACTCAGTACTTTTAATTTAATTTCATAATCATTTTACTATTTTAAATAAAAGGAAAAAATGGCTATTTCAAATATAGCCCCAATTCGTTTCATTTGTATCCCCATTTACATTTCAATTTTTTTTAGCTTGAAGTTGACCCAATTTCAAGCTTCAAATCGGACCACCCTAATCCCATCTAACCCAACCCAATGACTCGTTCATCCTACCCGACCCAAGGCTCTTTTAATCCAGACCGTTGATCAATCTGATCAACGTTCACGATCTCTTCTTTCCTTTTTTAATTCGCCTAACCCAACCCTAATCCCCTCATTTCCCTCTGGTAGCCGCCTTTGGATCCTCTCATCTCTCTCTCAACCTTTCC
>MU739262.1:33162-72156 GCA_026770625.1 Nicotiana glauca
AGTATGTCTCAATTAGTTTACATGCCTCAACAACAATGTGTTTAATTCTGCCCATTTGTTTCAAGCATATTGTCGCATGTTTCCCCTTTCCTTTATAGTTCAGTATTTAAATTATGTATGCAATCAGTTGTTTGTCATGAATTTGATACTTTATGAATCCACTTACCCTTTACCCTTTGTATGTGAGTTATGGTTCAGGGCATAACAGCACTCCAGTTTGTTGTCTTTGATCCTGAACTGGATTCTTTGAATCCCAAACTCAATCAATGCCCATTCCTTTTTCCCCTTTTATGTGTCTGAGCCCTGGACTGGGGTCTGATAGTGTCCTAATCACTATCTAGACTTTGGTCTGAACTTCAAAAGGTCCGCACCTAACTTGTTCAACCAAACAAGTGGTCAGGGGTGTGCCAGCCTACTTTGTGGCTAGGTATGACCACCACCTGTCATGGCTCCCCAATTCCCCTTTCACTTTGCACTTACTCTTAGCTATAAGTTCTGCCCCTCTCTTGCAAGCCATACTTTGGGACCCCTGATCTCCCTCTGAACTTAGATGCATGAGAGCTGGCTCTTCCACACTGTACTATTCTAATTTTGATAGTATCCTGGGTGTAAGCAATGCCTGGAATCCCTGAGATTCCTTGGAACTTTGAAACACCTTGGATAAAGAGAAGGCTTTGGAAATCTGGATCCCGGAAGTGGCTAAATCGCATGTTATTAGACATTAAGGTTGAATTAGGCTGCTTGGATCTAGCTATTAGCTTTTGATGTATCTTTTAATTTCTAGTTTGATTCATTGGGTTGTAATAATTTTGTATGAAACTCGGGGAGTATAGTAAAAGGGTGTGGAGGGGTCTTTACTTTTCTCGCATCCAAGGGGTAGAAATCATAAGTTAGGATTTTTTTTTAATCAAGCTAGAAATCCTTCCTATAGGGTCTTTAATACCGATTCAATCACATAGAGACCATGCCTATAGGATTTAACGCTTAACTTTACTGCAAAATCACCTAGAAAGCATGTCTATAGGATTTAACATTCATGTTCTGTAATGACACATATAGAGATCATGTCTATAGGCTCTTGCATTTCTGCATATACAAATGTCATTAGGCAAACCGTTTATAGGCTCAATAACAAAGTTGCATATAGACATCATGTGTATAAGACTCCTATTAATGTCATGAAAGGGTGTTAAAATCAGTAAACGTATAGAAAGCATGCACATAGGAAACCTCGTCTTTAATAGCATCATTCGTTCTTAAGCAGTATCAATTGCTGGAACTCGTGTCTTTACTAAAACTGGTAATTTTCTACTTCTGAAACCTGCTAAAATTGGTAAACCGTTTCCTATAACCAATCTACACTCCCCCAAAACTCATAAACCTTTTAATCAGTCTACATATTTTCTGAAACAACTGGTAACTCTTTTCTAAAATCGGTTTGCATCTTTTCTCTTTGTTTAAACTGATAACTCTTTTTCTAATATCAACTTGCATCTTTTCTGAAACTACTGGTAACTCTTTGCATCTTTTTCTTGAAGTTATTAGATCCTACGCCTAGGTTTTTATTTCAACTCATAAACAAAAGTTTGGCTAATTAATGAATTGGGTCAGTCCCTGACAACTGTATCTGAGTTGGCTAATGCACACTTTTTGTTTAAATACATGTGTTGAACCAGTCCGCTCGCTGCTTAATTTAAATCTAAGACCAAATCAGTATTTGTCAAGGCATGATAAACTATATGATTGTTTGACTTCTGGAGTTAATTTGAGACTTGTATGCTTGTTTGTTCTCCCCTTTTACTTGATACTTATTTTGAATGTCGAGCTAGAATTTTATCCTTTAAACTCCACAAAGGCCCCCATCCATTTCTTCCCCTTTAGGATTAGAAGTCCTAATTTCGGGTCTTCTTTTTCATCTCCGATTACTCGATACTTTATACCCCGGGACTAATAGGATTGGGACGGGTAGTAGCATGCGATAAGTAAACGATATCGTTCCGCGCTTTAATACCTTAACGGGGTGGGAAGGGTAGACATGGAGATGATGATTACACGATAACACTCCGCGTACAACTGAGTACCAGTGTTGTGCGAATGATCTATGTAATGTATAAATCTAGGACCCCTTTCTCCTTCTTTATTAGTTTAACAGAATTTTCTGAATCTTTAAAGCAATTGCATTTTCAATTTCTGCTTCTCGCATGGTCTTTCGGATTATTTGCACTAAGTTCTTGACCTTTTCCTCTACTTGCACGTTTTTTACAAAAATTGCTCCTTTAAAATTCAGCACTTCTTTTAACCTTTTGTGCTTCTTGTACTTGTTTATTTACATTTTCATCTAAAGTCACAATTGTAGCATGGCCGAGAACCACACTAGTGGATCTTGAGGGGTGCCTAACACCTTCCCCTCGAGATAATTTCAAGCCCTTACCCAAAACTCTGGTCTGCATCTTTAATTCTTTTAAAAGTGTCCAGATGCACTATAATAATTAGGTGGCGACTCTCCAAACCTTCAAAAAACCCAATTCCCAAAGTGGGAAAAGAGTTGTCTTCCCGAATGTTGTGAACCCAATTCTGCGAGGAAAAATAGGGCATCGACAGCATGGCGACTCTGCTGGGGACTTCTTTAGGCTTTTACCATTGCATGCTATACGTGACTTTATTGCTTTGTTTAATGTCTTTATTTGAAACTAACTTGTTTCTTTTGTTTCTTTTTCTTTAATTACTTTCATTTATTGCTTTTCCATCAATACTGTTGTAATTTCTGAGCAATCATTGTAAACTTTATTGTATGGACGCCAATTTGTTTCATCCTTGTAAACTGCATCTTCAACATCATATTCCACTCGTGCCAAACAAATACTATAGCAACGCTTATAATGAATAGTTGCGCACTTCCAATACTACCACCCCCTAAATTTGGCAAAGGCATATTTGCGGTAAAACCGGTCGATTAACGGTGTAGTCGACGGTTCCGTGCCTTTCCCTCTTGAGTTGTCCGCTCAACGGTACCAGTCTAGCACTTCAAGATAGAAACCTTACTCCATTAAACTGTACATGCATCATGGTCAAACCTAGTCGAGTCAGTTATGTTGTCCACATAATGACTCATTAAGACAGCCTTGTCCAAAGTCCACCAGGTTTCCTTGAAACCCAAACGGACACCTCCACGTTCTGTGCATTTATTTGGAGATATTAAGAGCTTTGCTATGCTAATTATTGATTTAAATAGTCGAGTCTGGTGGGGGTAAGGTCCTAACACTCTGTTTTGCAGAAAATGAGGCACGAGATCCCCAGATTTGGCATGGTAACCAACATTCATCCAAGGCTACTGAATTGGTGGAACGACCTCCATTCTAGTGATCAAACACTCGTCCGCAAGTACCAAGGGAATCTGTCTTCTCTCCGAGAGATTCAACCTAACAATAGAATCATAGAGGCTACAACATTGTTCTGGGATAGTGACAAATCTGTGTTCCACTTTGGTGATCTATAGATGACTCTTTTACTTGAAGAGATAGGGGGCCTAGCTAGAATTACTTGGGAGACTCCGGGTTTGCTTATGCCAGAAAATCGCAAAGGAAGGGGTTTCCTTAAAATGATGGGGTTGAAGAAAAACCCGGACTTAACCTGTTTGAAAGACTCCTACATACCGTTTGACTATCTATACAAAAGGTACGGCCATAGCAAGTCATACCGCACCTATTCAGACGAATTTGCTATCACCTCATTAGGGCATGTCCATAGAAGGGTCTTTGTTTTCATGTTTTGATTTTTGGTGATAATCGTGTTCCCTATGAAGAAGGATAGGATCCACACCAGACTAGCCATGGTAACCAAAACTTTGATGGAAGGGATTGGTGGGCAAACTTTCAGCATAGTGCCCATGATCGTCGCCGAGATATACCGCGCCTTGAACAAGTGTCAACAACAAGGCAGTCATTTTGAAGGTTGCAACTTATGGCTTCAGCTTTGGCTCATGGAACACCTCCAGAAAGGAGAATACCGACAGGAGATCCTACGCAGAGATTGGTATGATCATATCGCCTTCCACCAGCCAAGGAATATAAATTATATGCCAAAGATGTTCGCTCAGCCAGAGGACGTCAGAGGGTGGGTAGAATTGTTCAAAATCTGAAAGAAGACCAGGCGCAATGGATGTTTGAGTGGTTCCCTACGGATGAATTCATTGTCCGATCCCGAGATGCACCATTTCTCATACTGATTGGTTTGAGAGGGACTTATCCTTACGTTCCTCTCCGAGCCATGAGGCAAGCTGGAAGAAGACAAATCATACCAAGGGTTGATAAAACAAGTCACCTCAGGGCTGATTTCCAGGACGATGATAGCCCTCACAGGTGCCAAGCGCAACATTTGTGGCATTGAAAAATTGTTTTGGGGAAGGAATCCATCGAGCCAGACAGGTACCACGTCAGTTGCGTGCCGCATTATTCGGGTTGGTTAGAAGACGATGGCACGGGTCAGCCGAGATTTGTTCGAGGTCACAGAATTGTTGACGAGCATGCTGAAGCACAGGTTAAGTATAATCAACTGCGCAAGAGAATTCAAGAGTGTGAAAGTGAGCATCGGGAAATACAAGAAGCCCATTAGAAATTGATCGAGGAGTGGAAAGAAATGGCTGTCAGCACCAACAACCGACTAGGATATTTGGAGCGGGGTCTAGCAGGGCTGGAAGGAAAGTTCATCAAGAGGATCGAAGATTGCCAAAACTCCGAAGCAAATGCGGGCGGACATCTGGCCTGAGCCTACTTACTGCTAGGACTACGCGAGTTGGTGGAGATGTTCAAGGGAGACAAGACTACCAAATCTGGGGAAGGTCCCTCTGGGACCAAGTAGTTAGGAGTCCTTTATTTTGCTTTAATGATGTAATAAGGCCAATGGCCACTAGTGACATTTACTTTCTGTTATTTAGAGTCATTTTGGATTCATCTTATTTTTATCAATAAAATGAGGCATTTAGCATTATAAGTTCTCCAAAACTATTTGTCGCTAGGCCTATCTCGGGCACAACGAGGCACCAAAATTAGAACGCGATTTATATTCCCGCACAATGTGTTTAAATATTGCAATATTTTTCCTCAGAACCCGCACTAACTTGTTACCTTTTTGTTTTTTTTCTTTTATTTTTATTCCCCTCCCTAAAGGTTAGTTCGTGCATTCTGGCACCATCAGCATACTCCACAAGATCCAAGGGCCCTCCACCTCCACCTCCTCCTCCTCCGAGTCCTATCAGAAACAAGAACAAAGGCAAAATGGGAGATGAAAGTGCTAGAAAGGAGATTGAAAAGGAGGAAACTTCTTAGGGTACCCCAATTGCTAAGGGAACTGCTGCTCATCATGAGCAGCAATTGCGAAAATTCCAGGAAAAATTGGACCAGGTCCGAAACTTGGCAAGCCTATCATTCACTCTTGTTGCTCCTGATGTCAACACCCAAAATTCCGCACCTCCACAAAACACCCCGCAACCACAGATACAACCCACTCATGCCTGCAACACATGTCACACTCCAAATAATACCCCACTACTCATTCCCGAGCCACTGAACACCACAAATGACCATCTACACAACACTCCTATTTACGTGGATACTGTAACCCACTACGCCCAACCCATCTCAAATGCACCTGAGTCTGATGACAAGGACTCCTTCATCAGGAACTTAGCGGCAGAGCTCAAGAAATTAACCAGCCGAGTTCAGGGCGTGGAATGTAACAAAGGAATTGAAGGATTGAATTACGAGGACTTGTGCATTCAACCAGATGTTGAACTTCCGGAGGGGTACAAACCTCCCAAGTTTGAAATGTTTGATGGAATAGGAGATCCCAGAGTCCACCTGAGGACCTATTGCGATAAGCTAGTGGGGGTCAGAAGAGATGAGAAGATCTTTATGAAGCTCTTCATGAGGAGCTTAAAGGGAGATGCACTATCCTAGTACATCAGTCAAGAGCCCAAGAAATGGACGAGTTGGGTAGGTATGGCATCGAACTTCATGGATAGATTCTGGTTTAATAGAGAGAACGCATCAGATGTATTCTATGTACAAAATTTGAAGAAGAAACCCACCGAAACATTTCGCGAGTATGTTACTCATTGGAGGTCAGAAGCTGCACAAGGTCAGGCCAGCCCTAGAAGAAGGGCAAATGAATAGATTCTTCGTCCGGGCTCAGGATCCCCAATATTACAAGAGGTTGATGTTGATCGAGGGTCAAAATTTCTCTGATATCATCAAACTCGGAGAAAGAATCGAAGAGGGCATCAAGAATGGTATGGTTACAAATCTTGAAACATTGCAGGCCACCAATAAGGCTTTACAAACTGGTGGCGCGTCCAAGAAGAAAGATGTAAGTGCCGTGATGGTTGCACAGGGAGCAAAATCACCACCAAAATACCACACTTACCCATCACCTCCACTTACATATCAGCCTATCCCAAATTACCAAGCACCCGCACCCGCACCCGCACCCGCACCCGCACCCGCACCCGCACCCTCCTATCCATCTCTCATTTACCAGTCCTCTCCACCTCTCAAATATCCCACCTCACCCAGATACTCTCAACCAGCACATGTTTACCAAGCTTATAACCCTCAACCCTCTCACTATCAATCACCACCCACCCATCAAAATTTTACGATACCTAGACCAAATTTTGACCGTAAACCTCCTAGACAATACACAGCCATCACAGAACCCATTGACCAGTTATATGAAAGACTTAAAGTTGTTGGTTATGTCACTCCTATCCCAGCCAAAGCTCCAGAAAATCCGTCCCAGTGGGTTAAACCCAACAAGACCTGTGCGTATCACTCCGGCATGAAGGGACACACCCATGACGAGTGTCGTTCATTGAAAGATAAAATTCAGACCCTGATCGATAATAAGGTCATTGTAGCAAAGGAGCCCGCTCCTAATGTTTGTAACAACCCCCTGCCTAAACACAAAGGTGGAGACACTCATATGATCGAGATCAAGGATGATTGGGACCCCAAAGGGTCAATAGGTTTGATTTCTGAAGGGGATGAACCAAAAAAGGCGGTGGTTACCCTTAACCCAATTGTTGTGCAGAATCAGCCCTCCATGGATGACGAAGTAAATATGTCTATACCTCTTGAATTTGAAGCGCCTCCTTCTGCAAAGGCATTCGGGACAATCGAAGTTGAATTTGGAGTTCCAAAGGCACCTACACCCTTTGAAGTTGATGTGTTACCACCAAGGGTGCCTATTCTAGTGGCAATAACAGACATGATACCATTCCACTCAAATGCCATACCATGGGACTACACTGCCGGAGCTAGGAGGAAAGGAAAGACAAACACAGGAGAAACGATTGCCGCACAAGGAATGACTAGAACAGGGAGGGTCTACACCCCAGAGCACCTAGCCGAATCCGGTAAGCAAGCCCCGGGACGTCCCATTGAGCTAGGACCCGATGATCTTTGGAGGAAAATAAAGGCTAAGGAGTACTCAGTCACTGAACAGCTGAACAAAACACCAGCACAAATATCTATCCTGGCTCTTCTGCAGAGTTCAGACGCTCACAAGAATGCCTTAATGAAGATACTGAGCGAAGCCTATGTGCCCAGCAATATAACTGGGGGTGAGATGGCGAATATGGTGGGGTAAGTGCTGGAGAGCCACAAAATAACCTTCTATGAAGACGAATTGCCGCCAGAAGGCTTGGGCCACAACAAGGCATTGCACATCACCGTGCAGTGCGAAGATTATTTCATCACCAGGGTTCTGATCGATGGGGGATCGAGCCTCAATATCTGTCCGCTTGTAACTCTCAGAACTTTGGGGAAAGGCCTACACGAGATCAAAGAAGGGGCTATCAATGTCTAAGCTTTCGATGGATCCCAGAGATCTACTATTGGAGAAATCAGCCTGTGCTTGCAAATGGGGCCAACATGGTTCGACATCGACTTCCAAGTGATAGACGTCCCGGCATCCTACAACTTTCTGTTAGGACGCCCTGGATCCACGCTGCTGGAGCTGTAGCATCGACCCTGCATCAGGCGGTAAAGTTTGAATGGAATAACCAAGAAGTGATCATTCATGGCGATGGTAGTAACCCCATATATAGTCGCCAGACCATCCCAATGATCGGGGGTAGAAGGAGAATGGGCAGAGAGACATACCACCGCATCGAAAGGGTCAACGCTATAGACAAACATAAATGGTGGGACAACAAGATCGAAAGTATCCTGAATTGGTGCGGGTACGAGCCTAGAAAGGGACTCAGTAAAAATCTCCAGGGGATCACTAAGCCCATCAAACTGAAAAAGCATGGCACTACCTTTGGCTTAGGGTACGGCTATACTTGGGAAGAATTCCAGAACTGGTCGCCACCATGGCACGACCCCTACTATCCATTGGAATTTCCGATACCTAGCCTGGAACAGACCTTCCAGCCAGCAGATACTATATATGGGTCAGCAGAAGATGAAACATTGCCAGCCATGAAGAATTTGTTCCTGGAGGATGATGACATGGACTGTTGTGTTCTTTTTAAGGAGGAAGGGGAGGAAGACCCTTCCATACGGGCCGTAAGCAGGGGAGACCGCCTCAGCAACTGGTCAACTAGGACCGTCAGAGCCCGGAGGGCTTCGGGGTAGCAAGGCTAAACAAAAGCAACATGCATCGCATTTTTTAGTTTACTTTACTAGTTGATTTTCTTTCCGCATTGTCTTTAATTTCGAAAAGAGCTCCGATGTTTCAAACAATTTTGAATTTAGTCAAAGCATTTCAGTTTATCATATATATCTCGCTTATTATTTTCTCTATCATTTACTCAATTTTATATAGCATTACTATTACTTATCTTGACGATGAACCAACGACTGTGACTTGCAATGAAACAATGCAACAAAGTGACATAGACTCAGAAGAAGATGAAATACCTGAAGAGGTCGTCAGAGAGGTTGAGAATTTTGAGAATAGACCGAAGTCCAACCTAGAAGAAACTAAGGTCATTTATTTGGGAGATACAAAGGACGTCAAAGAAACTCGCATCAGTGTTCACTTGTCGCCATCAGAAAAGGAAAAGTATACGAAATTTTTAAAAGAATATGAGGACAAATTCGCTTGGTCGTATGATGATATGACTAGTCTCAGCACGGCCATTGTAGCTCACAAACTGCCAACAGATCCAGCCTGTCCGCCGGTAAAGCAGAAGCTTAGGAAATTCAAGCCCGACGTGAGTTTGAAAATCAAAGAAGAGGTTACTAAGCAAGTCAAAGCTAAGGTTCTCAAGGTGGTAGAGTATCCGACATGGTTAGCCAACATTGTGCCGGTACCAAAGAAGGATGGGAAGGTTAGAATCTGTGTCGACTACCGGGATCTCAACGGGCCAGTCCCAAAGATGACTTCCACTTGCCAAACATACACATTCTTATCAACAACTGCGCCAAGCATGAGTTGCAGTATTTTGTTGATTGTTTCGCTGGGTATCATCAGATATGGATGGATGAGGAAGATGCAGAGAAAACGGCTTTCATCACGCCATGGGGGATGTATTGTTACAAAATAATGTCGTTTGGGTTGAAAAATGTTGGCGCCACCTATATGAGAGCCATGACTACTCTCTTTCATGACATGATACACAAGGAGATCGAGGTATATGTGGACGACGTCATCATCATATCCAAGAAAGTCACTGATCATATAGAAGACCTGAGAAAGTTCTTCAACAGACTGAGAAGGTATAACCTAAAACTAAACCTCGCCAAGTGTGCATTTGGGGTTCCTGCCGAAAAACTACTGGGTTTCATTGTGAGTCGTCGAGGGATAGAATTGGACCCATCAAAGGTCAAAGCCATTCAAGAATTGCCACCGCCAAAGAACAAGAAGGATGTGATGAGTTTCCTGGGGAGACTCAACTATATCAGCTAGTTCATAGCTCAGTCCACAGTCATTTGTGAACCCATCTTTAAAATGCTAAAGAAAGACGTTGCTACCAGGTGGATCGACGATTGTTAGAAAGCCTTTGACAGAATCAAGGAATACCTGTCAACGCCGCCAGTCTTGGTTCCTCCCAAGCCAGGAATACCTCTATTGCTTTACCTTGCGGTATTGGATGGAACATTCGGTTGTGTTCTGGGACAACATGATGAAACGAGGAGAAAGGAGCAAGCCATCTATTATCTCAGCAACAAGTTTACCCCGTGCGAGGCCCGGTATTCTCTATTAAAGCGCACCTGTTGTGCTCTGACTTGGGTAGCTCAGAAATTAAGTCATTATTTCTATGCCCACACTACTTATCTCATATCTAGGATGGACCCGCTGAAGTATATTTTCCAGAAGCCCATTCCCACTAGCAAGCTCGCCAAGTGGCAAATCTTGTTGAGTAAGTTCGACATTGTTTACGTGACTCAGAAAGCAGTCAAGGGTCAAGCCATAGCAGATCACCTTGCTGAGAATCCCATTGAAGGAGAATACGAACCACTGAAAATGTATTTTCCTGACGAAGAAGTATCCTTTGTAGGAGAAGATATTGCAAAATCCTACGATGGTTGGAGGTTGTTTTTCGATGGAGCCGCAAATTTCAAAGGAGTTGGCATAGGGGCAGTCCTAGTATCAGAAACCGGCCAGCATTACCCGGTATCCGCCAAGCTCAGGTTCCCTTGCACAAACAACATGGTTGAATATGAAGCTTGCATCCTGGGACTCAAGATGGCCATTAACATGAACAGTTAAGAGTTGCTAGTGATCGGGGACTCAGACCTGCTCAAACATCAAGTTCGAGAAGAATGGGCAACCAAAAACTCTAAGATACTTCCCTATTTGCATCACATACAAGAGTTAAGGAAAAGATTCATAAAGACGGAATTTCAGCATATCCCCAAGGTTCATAACGAGTTCGCTGACGCATTAGCCACTTTATCATCCATGATCCAGCATCCAGATACGAATTTCATTGATCCCATCCCAGTAAGGATTTATGATCAGCTAGCTTATTGTGCTCACGTTGAGGAAGAAGCAGACGGAAAACCATGGTTCCACGACATCAAAAGGTACTTGACCACAGGGGAATATCAAGAATTTGCCAACGCTACTCAAAAACTCACACTTCGAAGATTATCTAGCAACTTCTTTCGCACTGGGGGAATCCTGTATAGGAGGACTCCCGATTTGGGTCTATTAAGGTGTGTCGAAGCAAAAGAATCAACTAGACTGTTGGATGAAGTGCACGCAGGGAACTGCGGGCCGCACATAAATAGTTTTGTCTTAGCAAAGAAGATACTCCGGGTAGGGTATTTCTGGATGACTATGGAAACAGACTGTATCTAGTACGTTCGCAAGTGCCATCGTTGTCAGATACATACAGATATGATAAAGGTGCCTCCAAATGAGCTTACTGCAACAAGCTCACCATGGCCATTCGCCACCTGGGGAATGGATGTCATCAGACCTATCGAGCCTGCTGCATCAAATTGGCACAAATTTATCCTAGTGGCAATCGATTATTTTACTAAATGGGTTGAGGCAACGTCTTACAAAGCAGTGACTAAGAAAGTTGTGGTAGATTTCGTCTGTGATCGTATTGATTGCCGATTCAGGGTGCCAGAATCAACCATCACTGACAATGGTTCCAATCTCAACAGCAACTTGATGAAAGCAATGTGTGAGACATTCAAGATCAAACACAAGAACTCTACAGCCTATAGGCCTCAGATGAATGGAGCTCTAGAGGCGGCCAACAAGAATATTAAGAATATACGAAGGAAGATGATCGAAAGGCACAAACAATGGCATGAGAAGTTAGCATTTGCCTTGCTGGGATACCGCACCACGGTCCGCACATTAATCGGGGCAACTCCCTACATGCTAGTTTATGGTACAGAGGCGATCATTCCCGCTGAGGTAGAAATTCCTTCCTTAAGGATCATACAAGAAGCAGAGTTGGACGACGCAGAATGGGTAAGAGGTCACTACGAGTAGTTAGCCCTTATTGATGGAGAAAGGATGAATGCAGTTTGCCACGGTCAGTTGTATCAGAACAGAATGTCCAGAGCCTTCAACAAAAGAGTCAAGCCAAGGAAGTTTACACTGGGGCAGCTGGTGTTGAAGAAGATATTCCCACATCAAGATGAATCCAGGGGGAAATTCTCTCCCAACTGGCAAGGTCCATACATGGTTCACCGGGTTCTAACTGGATGAGCCCTTATTCTTGCAGAAATGGACGGGGAAGTCTGGCCAAAGCCAATCAACTCAGACGCAGTGAAACGATATTATGTGTAATCACCTATGATTTCTTTATGATGTAATTTGAACTACGCCTGACCTGATTCCCGTTTAAGAGGGGATACATAGGCAGCCCTATGGGTTCGGTCACAATTTAATAAAAAATTCCATTTCCCCCTATTATTGGAACTGGGTCAGAATTTTGAGAAAGACCCTCAAAATTTCGAAGATGGTCTTCAGCCGCTCATTGCCAAGGATGTCATCTCAGTAAACTGGGGCAGAATTTTGAGGAGGATCTTCAAAATTCCGAAGTTGGTTTTGCATTCGTTCAGCGCAGCCGTCAGAAGTGCCAGCCCAGTAAATTGGGGCAAACTTTTGAGGGGGACCCTCAAAATTCCGGAGCTAGAGAGGTTGCAATGCTTTGAACCGCGTTGCAGTCGTTGGTTCATCTAAACAAAACTATTTTCTACTTATGTTATATTTGTTAAATCATGCATAACTATGATAGTTGCTGTTTAGCAATGCTACCCCAATGACACGCAACGCCGGAAGCCACGGGAAAACGAACTGACCTTTCCCCTTTACAAAACTCACGATTTTCTTTGGATACAGGCACCCGAGTCACAAACATATTGCGCGTTGGCATTGAACCGCCGCACCTATTCGCGTTTTCTATCCGTACGCAATATTCCCCAGCAGCCGCAATATCACAATCAGTTACCAGCAATTAGCTAAGAATCTTTTATTCCCATCTGCATTTTCTACATTGCATAAGGCTACATTTTTGCCTTCCGAGACTAAACGTTGTCATTTTCTGCATTGCATAAGGCTACCTTTCTGCCTTCCGAGACTAAGCGTTGTCTCCATCTACATTTTCTGCATTGTATAAGGCTACCTTTCTGCCTTTCGAGACTAAGCGTTGTCTCCATTTGCATTTTCTGCGTTGCATAAGGCTACCTTTCTGCCTTTCGAGACTAAGCGTTGTCTCCATCTGCATTTTCCGTATTGCATAAGGCTACCTTTCTGCCTTCCGAAACTAAGCGTTGTCTCCACCTGCATTTTCTGCATTGTATAAGGATACCTTTCTGCCTTCCGAGACTAAGCGTTGTCTCCACCTACATTTTCTACATTGCATAAGTCTACCTTTCTGCCTTTCGAGACTAAGCGTCGTCTCCATCTGCATTTCCTACACTGCATAAGGATACCTTTCTGCCTTACGAGACTAAGCGTCGTCTCCATCTGCATTTCTTGCATTGCATAAGGCTACCTTTCTGTCTTCCGAGACTAAGCATTGTCTCCATCTGCATTTCCTGCATTACATAAGGCTACCTTTCTGCCTTCCGAGGTTAAGCTCTACCTCCACCTGCATGGCTGAAATACCGCCACTTTATCTCCATCTGCATCGGCTGAAATATCGCCATTTTATCTCTCTTGCATGGCTGAAATATCACCACCCTTTACTTACGTCTTGCAATCGACTGAAACATCGCCATTTATATTTTTCGAATCGGCTGAAACACCGCCATTTACATTTTTCGCATCGGCTAAAACATCGCCATTTACATTTTTCGCATCGGCTGAAACACCGCCATTTACATTTTTCGCATCGGCTGAAATATTGCCATTTACATTTTCGCATCGGCTGAAATATCGCCAAACTTTATTTAAATGCTCTATCGGCTGAAATATCGCCGTTTTGCTTTTTACATCGACTAAAACATCGCTTGCTTTATTTAAAGTTCTGTCGGCTGAAATATCGCCAAACCGTATTTAAAGTTCTGCCGGCGAAAATATCGCCATTTACATTATTTTGCAGCGGCTGAAATATTGCCAAACTACAATTTAAATTCTCGGTCGTCTAAAATATCGCCATTTACATTTTTTCGCACCGGCTGAAATATCGCCAAACTGTATTTAAATTCTTGTCGGCTGAAATATTGCCATTTACATTTTACATCGGCTGAAATACCAACAAATCTTGCATTTCATGGGCTGAAATATCGCCAAACTGTCCAAAGGCGTCATCGTTCGGAGGCATCATCTTCATAGCCCGAGAACACCATGTCATGGCCCGAGGATCCCACTTTATATCTTGCACATCATTATTCAAAGGCATTATGGTTCGGAGGCACCATTATCATGGCCCGAGAACATCATTTCATAGCCTGCGAATCCTTTAATTTTGCGCTTCATGGCCCAAGACATCATAGTCTGAGGACGTTATCCTAGCCGTCCGAGGACAACATTCATGGTCCAACGGGAACTTGCATCACGTTTAAGTTTATGCACGATATACGTCTATATTGCTCACTTGCAGGTATACCGGCTGGCAACGGCCGTCTCAGTGGGAGTGACCCCGTTCCGGTTGTCCCAGCCGATTAAGTTCAAGATACCTCTTGCTTCCCCCATGCGTCGTGTCCGTCCTTTCAAATATCCATCGGCACGTTCCGCCAATGGTTCTTGAACTACATACGGCCTGATTCCTGTAAAACCAAGGATATGTAGGTAGCTCAGAGACCAGAGCTCGGTCAGATTCTTTTCAAATCGCCACTTCCGGTCAAAATTGTCCATCACATTTTTACCCGACAACTCTTTCATCATTTTCGGGTAAAGAGGGGCAGCTGTTGATACCTAATTTTTCCCTGAGTATTTTATATATCCAAAATACTTTCAAAATAACGTATACATGCATATATAAGCATGCCCAAGAAGTTTTGGTATTTTTCCTTATTTTTTAAGATTTTAAAACTAATTTTTTGCCTATTTTAATAGTAGAAATTCAAAAGTTATTCCCAAACTATCATGTGTGGTGAATAATTTATTTTTCATTCTCATATTTTCACCAAAATATAATTAAGGTGATTTTTGTATATTTTTATAAATTTATTTGGTAGTTCTAAAGTTAAATTGCATGTAATTGCAAGTTTAGCCTATCCTAAGATTAACTGTATTTTTATAATTGTAAAATTGGTTTCGATACTGTTAAATTAATATTTATATATTATTTACTAACTCGGTACTTTTAATTTAATTTCATAATCATTTTACTATTTTAAATAAAAGGAAAAAATGGCTATTTAAAATATAGCCCCAATTCGTTTTAATTGTATCCCCATTTACATTTCAATTTTTTTTAGCCTGAAGTTGGCCCAACTTCAAGCTTAAAATCGAACCAGCCCAATCTCATCTAACCCAACCCAAGGACCCGTTCATCCTACCCGACCCAGGGCTCTTTTAATCCAGACCGTTGATCAATCTTATTAACGGTCACGATCTCTTCTTTTCTTTTTTAATTCGCCTAACCCAACCCTAATCCCCTCATTTCCCTCTGGTAGCCGCCTTTGGATCCTCTCATCTCTCTCTCAACCTTTCCTCTAACCCTAGCAGCTTCTCATCATCCTCACCCCAAAAGTCACCGGAATCCATGGCTTCTCAGGCCATGGAAACCCTATATTCACCTCCTACTGCTCCTACGTGCCTGATGCTCGAAGGATCGAGTCCAGACTTCGGAGGTCTTCACTCAGACCTTCACCGATTTGAGGTTTCCGGCCATTTCCGTCCCTGCTCCGACATGTCTTAGCCTTCTAAGCCCGGCTCCGACCTTATCGACTCAGATCTAATCTTGTGACTTCCAAGCCTTTCTCGTCCTTTAGGGTTCTCAGAAACCCTGGCCTATTCAAGGTTCTTTCATCGTTATTTGTCTAGATCTATGCGTTATCTAAGCTTTACTTGCCATCTAAGGTGTTTTCCCTAAAAACTTCTTTTCTAAATCGTTTCTCTTCAATTTTAGGGTTTCTCAAAGGATTTTTGAAAAAAAAATCTTTCTGATGTTTCTCCTTCTTTGCTTTATGTGAGTTTGTTCATATCCTGCTCGTATGATTTCTTTATTACGCACGTACTGTCTTCTACCTTTTCTTTTCTACTATACATGTTATTTCTGTTAAACTTTGCCACATTTTCTCTACTCTTTTACTATGTGTGTTTACTGTTAAGTTATTTGATTTTGTTTATTAGACTTTGTTCATATTGTTACATGCTTCATCTACTTGTGTTCACGTCTATGGTATCTCCTTCTTCTGAATTTGTTTAGGTTTCGAGTTTTCTCAAAATGTGTTCTTCATGATTCTTCTTCCTTTGTCATTTAATGTGCTATCATATCTGTCTTGTTGAGACTCTGAAGCAAATGGCTTGCTTTCTCACTTCCATGTTTTGAAACCCTGGGATTTGGGGGTTTCCTTTGATGATTTTGATTCCTTGTGTTCGAGTTAAGGCTCCACTTTGGGACCCTGAACTTTTAGACTCACTGTGAGTCTGCAAATTGAACTTGTATCTCTTTGCTTATGATCCTGAGTTTTATGATTCTGAGCTCCTCTCTCTTTTACATAGCTCGATAGTCTCTTCTTGATTCACATGTTTGTGTACTTTATATATGACACTCTTCTTTCAAAAGATTTTTTGCCAACTACTAATTGATTCTGAATCCCTTTGATGGTGTTTACTTGATTGTTCTTGATTTTCCCTAAGTGAACCTTTCTTTACCCTTTTTCTCAACCTGATTCATTCGAGCAAGCATGTAATTTTGGTTTTACTGATTGATTCCCTTTCCTTTTTTTTCAAACTGTGTACTATTGGTTTGTTTCCTTAAATAGCTTCTATGTACTTACCCTTTATTATACTGCTGGGAAAATATTCTTTCAAAATCCATTCCCTTAATTGTTTTACCCGTTTGAATTTGAATCCCTTAATTAAAGGGAGTCTTATATGTTTGATTGAAAATCAGACTTTGATTATTTTCTTACCTTATTTCTCACAACTTTCACACTATAAATACTCTCCTCCCTTCTCTTTGAACACACACGAACACAGAACACAATCTGAGTTCACAATTCACTCTCACTTAAACTCTCTCTTTCTGATACTTTCACTGCTGTGGACTTTGTTTACTTTCTTCTGCACTCTTTTGCTTCTCTACTGGTATGTCTCAATTAGTTTACATGCCTCAACAACAATGTGTTTAATTCTGCCCATTTGTTTCAAGCATATTGTCGCATGTTTCCCCTTTCCTTTATAGTTCAGTATTTAAATTATGTATGCAATTAGTTGTTTGTCATGAATTTGATACGTTATGAATCCCCTTACCCTTTACCCTTTGTATGTGAGTTATGGTTCAGGACATAACAGCACTCTAATTTGATGTCTATGATCCTGAACTGGATTCTTTGAATCCCAAACTCAATCAATGCCCATTCCCTTTTCCCCTTTTATGTGTATGACACCTGGACTGGGGTTTGATAGTGTCCTAATCACTATCTAGACTTTGTTCTGACCTTCAAAAGGTCCGCTCCTAACTTGTTCAACCAAACAAGTGGTAAGGGGTGTGCCAGCCTACTTTGTGGCTAGGTATGACCACCACCTGTCATGGCTCCCCAATTCCCCTTTCACTTTGCACTTACTCTTAGCTATAAGTTCTGCCCCTCTCTTGCAAGCCATGCTTTGGGACCCCTGAGCTCCCTCTGAACTTGGATGCATGAGAGCTGGCTCTTCCACACTGCACTATTCTAATTCTGATAGTATCCTGGGTGTAAGCAATGCCTGGAATCCCTGAGATTCCTTGGAACTTTGAAACACCTTGGATAAAGAGAAGGCTTTGGAAATCTGGATCCCGGAAGTGGCTCAATCGCATGTTATTAGACATTAAGGTTGAATTAGGCTGCTCGGATCTAGCTGTTAGCTTTTGATGTATCTTTTAATTTCCAGTTTGATTCATTGGGTTGTAATAATTTTGTGTGAAACTCAGAGAGTATTGTAAAAGGGTGTGAGAGGGGTCTTTACTTTTCTTGCATCCAATTGGTAGAAATCATGAGTTAGGATTTTTATTTTTTTTTTATCAAACTAGAAATCCTGCCTATAGGGTCTTTAATACTGATTCAATCACATAGAGACCATGCCTATAGGATTTAATGCTTAACTTTATCGCAAAATCACCTAAAAAGCATGTCTATAGGATTTAACATTCATGTTCTGTAATGACACGTATAAAGATCATGTCTATAGGCTCTTGCATTTCTGCATATACAAATATCATTAGGCAAACCGTTTATAGGCTTAATAACAAAGTTTCATATAGATATCATGTGTATAAGACTCCTATTAATGTCATGAAAGGGTGTTAAAATCAGTAAACGTATAGAAAGCATGCCTATAGGAAACCTCGTCTTTAATAGCATCATTCGTTCTTAAGCAGTATCGATTGCTGGAACTCGTGTCTTTACTAAAACTGGTAATTTTCTACTTCTGAAACCCGCTAAAATTTGTAAACCTTTTCCTATAACCAATTTGCACTCCCCCGAAACTCGTAAACCTTTTAATCAGTCTACATCTTTTCGAAAACAACTGGTAGCTCTTTTCTAAAATCGATTTGCATCTTTTCTCTTTGTTTAAACTGATAACTCTTTTTCTAAAATCAACTTGCATCTTTTCTGAAACTACTGGTAACTCTTTGCATCTTTTTCCTGAAGTTAATAGATCCTATGCCTAGGTTTTTATTTCAACTCATAAACAAAAGGTTGGCTAATTAATGAATTGGGTCAGTCCCTGACAATTGTATCTGAGTTGCCTAATGCAGACTTTCTGTTTAAATACATGTGTTGAACCAGTCCGCTCGCTGCTTAATTTAAATCTAAGACCAAATCAGTATTTGTCAAGGCTTGCTAAACTAAATGATTGTTTGACTTCTGGGGTTAATTTGGGCCTTGTATGCTTGTTTGTTCTCACCTTTTACTTGATACTTATTTTGAATGTCGAGTTAGAATTTTATCCTTTAAACTCCACAAAGGCCCCCATCCCTTTCTTCTCGTTTAGGATTAGAAGCCCTAATACCCCGGGACTAATAGGATTGGGACGGGTAGTAGCATGCGATAAGTAAACAATATCGTTCCGCGCTTTAATACCTTAACGGAGTGGGAAGGGTAGACATGGAGATGATGATTACATGATAACACTCCGCATATAACTGAGTACCAGTGTTGTGCAAATGATCTATGTAATGTATAAACCTAGGACCCCTTTCTCCTTCTTTATTAGTTTAACAAAATTTTCTGAATCTTTAAAGCTATTGCATTTTCAATTTCTGCTTCTCGCATGATCTTTCTGATTATTTGCACTAAGTACTTGACCTTTTCCTCTACTTGCACGTTTTTTACAAAAATTGCTCTTTTAAAATTCAGTACTTCTTTTAACCTTTTATGCTTCTTGTACTTATTTATTTACATTTACATCTAAAGTCACAATTGTAGCATGGCCGGGAACCACACTAGTAGATCTTGAGGGGTGCCTAACACCTTCCCCTAGAGATAATTTCAAGTCATTACCCAAAATGATGGTCTGCATCTTTAATTCTTCTAAAAGTGTCCTAATGCACTATAATCATTAGGTGGCAACTCTCCAAACTCTCAAAAAATCCAATTCCCAGAGTGGGAAAAGAGTTGTCTTTCCGAATGTCGTGAACCCGATTCCGCGAGGAAACAGGGGGCGTCGACAGGAAGTATGAAGACATAACATGAACTTAGAGTGTGATTGGTTGGACGGATTAGGCTGATCAATCCGAAATGCATGTCATGGTCATTGGAGCTAGCTGCTTCACTCAGACAAGTCTCTTTTCCATTTGTCTTCAAATAGTCATCTTTGTTGAAATTTTACCTTTGATCCATTTGCCTAGAATAACTTCACTTTGTTCTTTTGGTTCTATTTTCTAAGCCTCTCTCAAGTTAGTCTTTGTTAAAAAAGAAAGGAAGGATTTCAAAGCCTATTACTAGCTTTTTAATTGCACAAAGCAAAATTCGGCCAAGCATATCACGAGTGACATGATTCAAAATGAGAAATGTAGTGGTAATTGAAGTTCAGGTGGTCAAGTGAATTTTGGATTTTGAGAAAACTATAAAGGCTCAACAATTGTCATAATGAAAACACAATGCAACAAGTGAGTGTAAGGGATTCGGGTGATTCAGAGGTTTTGTGGTCGGGGTTCGATCAGAAGGTCAAACAATTCCTTATTAGCCTGAAGTAGTTAATCAGAATGCAGCATGGATGTGGTAGAAGCAGACACCTTCAGCAAGAATGCCACAAACTAACCACCACATTTCAAACTAACAAGATTTTCTTTTTTTGAAACAGTGGCAAGAAATTTCGTTTGCTCTACAAAAATCCTCTATGAGGAAAGCATGTTCCAGATAAGTTCAGTTTTAAATTTTCAGGACCATCCTTAATAATGATTTAGGTCTTAAGTTTTCAGGACTCTCCTAGATAATGGGATTTAATTCTAAGTTTTCAGGACCCTCCTGGATAATGGGATTTAGGTTTTAAGCTTTCAGGACCCTCCTGGATAATGGGGCTTAATTTTATATTTTTAGGACCCTCCTAGATAATGAGGCTTAATTTTAAGTTTTTAGGACCCTCCCGAATAATGGGATTCAATTAACACTCACAAATGTTCATGGTACAAACTGGGCCAGAAAATTTTCTTTGTTTTTTCTATTTTATAGTGTTTGTAGGAGCCCACCTGGAGAATGAGGGAATTTATTTTAAGTAATTAGCAGGCGCCCACCTGGAGAATGAGGAAATTTATTTCAAGTTCAAGTAATTAGCAGGCGCCCGCCTAGAGAATGAAGGAATTTATTTCAAGTTTAATTAATTAGCAGGCGCCCGCCTGGAGAATGATGGAATTTATTTCAAGATCAAATAATTAGCAGGAACCCACCTGGAGAATGAGGGAATTTATTTCAAGTTTAAGTAATTAGAAAGTGCTCACCAGGAGAATGAGGGAATCACTTCAAGTTTCAAGTTAGTAGCAGGCGCCCACCTGGAGAATAAGAGAATTTATTTCAAGTTCAAGTAATTAGCAGGCGCCCACCAGAAGAATGAGGGGATTCATTTCAAGTTTCAAGTTAGCAGCAGGCGCCCACCAAGAGAATGAAGGAATTTATTTCAAGTTCAAGTAATTAGCAGGAGCCCACCTAGAGAACGAGGGAATCCATTTCAAGTTTCAAGTTAGTAACATGCACCCACCTGGAGAATGAGGGAATTCATGTCAAGTTCAAGTCATTAGCAGGCGCCCACCTGGAGAATGAGGGAACCCATTTCAAGTTCAAGTCATTGAAAGGAACCATCCTGGAGAACGAGGGGATTCTTTTCAGAGTTATTTTTATTTTTTAAGTCAGTAGCAGACACCCACCTGAAGAATGAGAGAATTCATTTCAGAGAGGTCCATGTTCAAGTCAACAACAGGAACCATCCTGAAGAATAGGATCAATTCAAGTTAGAAGTAGCAGAAGCTCGCCTCAAGAATGCAAGTCGACAGTTCGAGATGCACAACATGACTGTAGGAGATTCAAGATCAAGTTTCTGAAGACCTATAGATAAGAATCTTGTAACTCATAGCTAATAGGCTTGCTTAGCTTCTTTTCATTTTAATTTTGGTGTAATAAGGAGTTCATCAAGTAGTAGCAACAACAATAATAGTGAAATCACAATTTCTCGGTAGTCCTAGCTACCAAAATTCCTAGAACTATACTGACCCGATTCCTTTACAGCCAAGGATATGTAGGCAACATTCGAAGTAAGGTTCGGTCAAGCTTTGTCAAAATGCTTCCCATGGAGTATCCAAACAGGCAAAAATTACTCGTATTTGCTCACTTTATCTTTGCCCAAAAACTCTCTATGTTTTCGAGTAAAGAGGGGTAGCTGTGAGCAAGTGATTTTTGCTCGACTAAAAATACTCTTACAAAATTCACAAAAAGTAAAATTTTCTAATTATTTTAATTTTTATAGAATTTTTAGAATTTTTTTGTTAATTGTTGTTTGCATTTAGTTGCATATTTAATATATTAAAATTATATTAAAAAAAATACACATAGGTTCTACAATACATATTTAATCAATTTATTAAGCCAGATATGTTAACGCGGCTGTGCTAAAATTACGGAACCCGAAAATGCCTAACACCTTCTCCCGGGTTAACAGAGTTCCTTACCCGGCCCTCTGGTTTCGCAGACTTTAGAACATAGTCAAATTTCCTCAATTTGGGATTTAAAATAACTCGGTGACTTGGAATACCATATAATTACCCCAAGTGGCGACTATAATTAAATAAATAATCTCACTTCGATCAATGACACTTTAATTGGAAAAACCTCCGATCTCCTCTGAAAAAGGAAGTGTAACACCCTCGGCAGTGGCAAAAACACACTTCAGTATGGTGCGTTAACACCGTTATAAATATGTGTAATAATAAATTTTCTCTTAAATCAATTAGTATCAATTTGATACACACGCTCCACATCGGCATTATGCTAAACCAGTGGTGGCTGAGCAGAGGCGAAGCCAAAATTAGTTATGGTTCAATTGATGTTATAATTTTTGTTTCAAACCTGGATTTTTTGTATAAATTATTTTAACTTGTCGAAAATATTGAGCAATGAAACCATAACTCAAATAAGGTGATGGGTTTAATAATTGAAATCAAAATCCTGAACCAATAGAATTAAAATCTTGGAACTACTTATGTGGCTAAAGATTTGTCTTTTCAATCATGAGAGTGATAGTGAAACTCTTCTCCATTCCTGCACCTCCACATCACTCGTATATTGGTAGCCAGCCTTGCAGAATCTTAGTATATTCCTACTAATAAGCTTACTAAAAGCATATTTAGCTTAGCTTAGAGGCTATTTGGGATATGAAAACGTGCCATGTCTACATGTGTACGCATATTTTCCCAAACTTCTCTTTCATAATTTTATGGAGATTCCATTTTGAGAGGAGGTGTTTTCTGGTAGAACGGTTTTGCTATTTGCATAATGGTGTCATCAACAATCACAAGTTAACGTAAATGCTGCCTCTCTTCTTCTTTTTTCACTTTAAATGAGTACAATAACAATATACACAGTATGATAATATAAGTGGGTCTAAGGAGGGCGGGTGTAAACAGAGCATAGCCTTACCTTGTGTGAAGTAGAGAAGTTTTGTTTGCACTAGACCCTCTGCTCAAGTAGAGTATTTTCAAAACAAGTTTAAAAAAATATAAAGAGTAAAATAAATTATGGCAAAAATACTTAAAGAAAAAGAAATATCGACAGCAAAAATAGTAAAAATAATTAAAATAGAAGAAATAACAGTAGTAATAATTGAAGAATAATATAATAATAAAATAATCAACGATCACAAACATAGCAGTTAGCAATTATATTTCAGATTATTAATCTCACTTAGAGTTTAAAATTTTTCAACGTGTCCGATAAATTGAAAAATAAACATCTAGTGATTGACACCCGTTAAGTTTTGGAAATCTCCAAAGGATTGTGTTTTTGTTTCCTCTTGGCTCCTCTTGTTCTGCAATCGTGACTATGCCTTATCTAAGTTAAGTGAATTTAAAAGTTAAATATAAAAATTAATATGATACTTAATTAATGATATTTCAAATTCGAATTTGAATTATCACAATACCATTTCAAATTCGAAAAAGATATAATAAATCTTGACACATGAATCTGAAAGAACAAAAAGATGATTGATGCATTTCATTAATGTATGGGTTCAAATTCTGCCTACTACGGTAGTAACGACCCACGACTAAGCAATAGCCGAAATGAGGGTACGACCTCAGGATGTCGGGGTGAAATGTACCTCTGGGTCTCGTCGTCTCCTCGAAAGCACGTGACCTATCTCTATATTATTTTATTGATTCAAGGGGGTTCACCTATTATATAAAGGAGGATCCCAATGTTGTAAAAGCATCAGATCTTTTCGAGAATAAGCTTTCTCTCTCTCTTTCTCTCTCTGTCTTTTCCTCTCTTGAACATCCAATCTATTCAAAGCAATAAGAAACATAATACATATTTCTAGGTCTCATTATCTTCGATTACGATTTACTTTTGATTTATTTTGATTGTATTCACTTGCAAAGTAATTGTTATCTTTCGAGTCAAACAATTTGGCGCCGCCTATAGGGATTTCGGCAATCGAAATCATAGTTTGCACCTAGAATATATAAAATAAAATAAAAAAGCAACGAATCACCATCCTTCACATCCTACAGAAATCAAAAAATGGCAAAAAGTTACGCAAGGATGAAAGCAATAGCAAACGTCACCGCCAACCTCATAGGCCCTCTCAACGAGGCCGGTAGAGAGAACATCTTGAGTACAACGCCTGGTAGTGCACAGGATGGAGAGATCTCACCCTCTTCATCTGAAGACCTGACAATCTTGCACGGAAAGGGAGCCTCTACATCTGTAGTCAAGGAAACACCACACCCGGTGGTCAAGAAACTACTGGAAGAGTGGCTGATGAACACCCTAGGCAGCTTGCTCGAAAAGTCACCCCAAAGCAACATTAAGAACTCATCAATGACAGACATCACCACCACCAGTGAACCCGATACTATACAAACAAACAACACCCACACCGATGTCTAGACCAGCAATGGCACACTCGCAGCCATCCTTAAAAAGATGGAAGAAATGGAGAATAAGAACAAGGCACTTCGGGATCAAATGAAAGAGCATCACGAAAGAGTAGACAAAATTCCCGGCGAAGAGGCGACATGGGAAGGTTCGTCGAACAGCCGTATAGCGAAGAGGCTGCCCCTCACCCGACCCCGAAAACCTTCAAGATGCCACCTTACTTAAGGATATATGAGGGGACGACGGATCCCGAAGACCAGCTGATCCACTATGTGACCGCTGTGAAGGGTAACGATCTGTCAAAAGAACAAGTACCATCTGTATTGCTAAAAAAGTTCGGAGAAATTTTGACAGGGGGGGCGTTAACATGGTACTCACAGCTGCCAGCTAGAACGATATCAACATTCGAAGAAATGGCGGATAAGTTCGCCACCGCCCATGCAGGAGCAAAGAAAGCAGAGGTCAGGGTCAACGATGTCTTCGTTGTCAGACAAACCATAGGAGATGGACTCAGGGACTTCCTGGCCAGATTCAACAGAGTAAGGATGATCCTACCAAACATATCGGAAGGCATGGCAGTCGCAGCTTTCCAAAATGGGCTGAGCAGAGATGGTTCGAGGGCAACCAAAAAGCTACTGAGCCGACTCATGAAGTATCCCCCCACCACATGGGAGGAGATCCACAACGCCTACTGTGCCGAGGTACGAGCAGATGAGGATGACCTCAACGGACCGACCCAGCGGCTAACTACAATACAGTCAGAAGCAAGGAGGGATCGACGCAGCGATGGGCGGCGGGAACAGCCCTTGCGCTTCAACAAAGAAAGGCATCAGCCCTACATCAGATCCTCTCATCCACAATCGCCAAGACATACAGAAGCACTGCAATGACATATCGCCCCACTCCATAATGAAAAAGTTATGCCCCCTTTATTATCTGCCAATAACTTTTGCCTGTCTCCCTCAGAAATAGTGTACGCACTGGAGAAACTGGGCACCAAGGTAAAATGGCCGCAGAAAATGAAATCAGATCCCGCCACAAGGAGGTCGAACGTCTTGTGCGAGTTCCACCAAGAAAGAGGACACAAAGCCGAAGATTGCATAGGACTACGACAAGAGGTAGTCAGAATGCTGAACCAAGGATACTTGAGGGAGCTGCTTAGCGATAAGGGAAAGACCAACTTCGCACGAGGGTGGGAACAACCTCAAGGGCCGCCAAAGCAACCTTTGCCAGCAAGCACCATCAACATGATCGTCGGAGGAGGCGACGATTCAGCAATCAACCACGTAAAGTTCACCACCTCGCACAAACTGAAACAAACAATCGCCCACGAACGGTATGACGACTTCGAAGAGAGTATCACCTTCGATAAGTCCGATATCGACGGTTTGTCTTTACTTATTATGATGCTTTGGTCATAACTTTACGTATTACTGACACTGATGTTAAGAGAATCATGGTTGATGATGGAAGCGGTGCCTGTATTATCCATCCAAGAGTCCTCGTGCAAATTAGACTCGAAGATAGGATAATACCGCATTGCATAACACTGACAGGTTTTAACAATGCAGTGGAACGGACCTCCGGGGAGGTATCATTGCCGATTTTAGTAGGAGGAGTTACATTGGAAACCACTTTCCACGTCATGAACCAAGAGACAACCTACACCGCCATCATAGGATGCCCGTGGATACATGCCATGCGAGCAGTCCCCTCAAGCTTCTACCAAGTGATCAAGTTCCCCACCCCTTGGGGAGTATTTAGCATTGGGGCGAGCCGCGCACCGCGCAAGAATGCTATCGAATCGCTCAAGACTACGGCCACACCAAACAGTTGAAAGGAGCAAGTGCGGAGGCATAACAATCAGTCGTGTCGGGGAGTAAGGTCGACCTGACAACGGAAGCCATCAAAGATTCGGACATCATAGAAGCCTTCAAAGCAACGGTCGAGGATCTCGACCCAGTACAACTGGACAGCGCCGACCACACAAAGAAAGCCTACATCGGACACAGCCTCTACGACCCAAGTAAGTACCATGAATTTCTAACTAACCACGCGGATTTATTTGCTTTTTCTCATTCAGATATGCCGGGAATACCGAAAGACATTGCCACCCACAAGTTGAACGTCGACCCACTACATCCACCCGTGTGGCAAATTAGAAGGAAATTCAATGCTACAATCAACGAGGCTGTCAGCGAAGAGGTAGATAAGCTGCTAGCCAACGGATCCATAAGAGAATCAAAATATCCCCAATGGGTCGCCAATATCGTCATGATCAAAAAGAAAAACGGGAAATGGAGAATATGCGTAGACTTCACCAACCTTAACAAAGCATGCCCGAAAGACTCATTCCCGTTACCTCACATCGACCAGTTGATCAACACCACAGCAGGACATGAACTGCTAAGCTTATTAGATGCCTACTCCGGCTACAACCAAATCATGATGGCCGAGAAGGACCAAGAAAAGACGACTTTCATCACCCACCAAGGGACATATTGCTACAAGGTAATGCCCTTAGGACTCAAAAATGCAGGGGCGACGTATCAGATACTGATTACCAGAATGTTCAAAGAACAGCTTGGCAGGACCATGGAGGTCTATATCGACGATATGCT
This sequence comes from Nicotiana glauca, assembly GCA_026770625.1. Classification (NCBI taxonomy): domain Eukaryota; kingdom Viridiplantae; phylum Streptophyta; class Magnoliopsida; order Solanales; family Solanaceae; genus Nicotiana; species Nicotiana glauca. The sequence goes on from MU739262.1 coordinate 60,443, forward strand.
TGTGAAGTAGGCAAACAAAGAAGACCACATAGACCATCTGAAGGAATCCTTCATGATACTAAGACGGTACGAGATGAAATTGAACTCGGAAAAGTGCGTCTTCGGCGTAGCCTCAGGAAAGTTCTTGGGCTTCCTCGTATCACAAAGGGGTATCGAGGTCAACCTGGACCAGATCAAGGCAATAGACGCAATACCTGAGACCTTGAACAGCAAAAAATAGGTACAAAAGCTGACAGGTGGAATAGCCGCCCTATCCAGGTTCATCTCACGATCCTCCGATAGGTGCCATAAATTTTTTAACGTATTAAGAAAAGATCACGGACTACAGTGGAACGAGGAATGCGTCGAGGCCTTAAAAAAATTAAAAGCATACTTGTCTTCGCCACCATTGCTAGTCAAAGTGAACCCAGGCGAACCCTTGCTAGTATAGCTAGCAGTATCCGAAGTCGCTATCAGCGTAGTCCTGGTCCGCAAAAACAAAGGTACGCAATCTCCTATTTACTATATCAGCAAAACCCTAGTGGACGCCGAAATACGGTATCCACACCTCGAGAAGTTGGCCCTAGCACTGGTCGTAGCTTCACGAAAGCTTAGACCCTACTTTCAGTGTCACCCCATAAAAGTAATAACAACCTTCCCCTTGAGAAGCATCATACATAAGCCTGAGTTGTCGGGCAGGCTCGCCAGATAGGCCATAGAGCTCAGCGAGCATGACATATCCTATCACCCAAGAAATGCCATCAAGTCGCAAGTACTTGCAGATTTTGTCGCCGATTTCAGCTCAGAGATTCTGCCGAAAGCGGAACTAGAGGCCATTCGTGCCTCTCCTAGTACCGACCTCTGGACCCTCTACACTGATGGCGCTGCCAACGCCTCAGGATCGGGACTGGGACTCGTTCTCAAAGTCCCCACGGGCGAGATAATTCGTCAGTTCATACGATGCCCCGAGATGACTAACAATGAGGCCAAGTATGAGGCTGTGATCGCAGGTATGAAGTTAGCCATCAAATACGGAGCTCAACGACTCATCCTCCATTGCGATTCCTAACTCGTGGTGAACCAGGTCACTGGGACTTACCAGATCAAGGAGCAGAAACTACAAAAATATCAATCAGAAATCCACAAGTTGATGCCCGAGTTCGACGAGTGCCTCCTGGAACAAATCCCTAGGGCACAGAATGTCGAAGTAGACGGCCTAGCGAAATTGGCCGCAACCACCAAAAACATCAACAGGGGAAATATAGTCACCCTCCTCCATTCAGCCATAGATCACACTGAGGTACTCTCTTTAAATCTAACTTGGGACTGGCGCAACCAGTTTATCTCCTATTTGCAGGACGGGACACTCCCACTCGACAAAAAAGAAGCCAAAAAGCTCTGTGTGCAAGCCGCCTGATACAGCCTAATAAATCACGATCTCTACAAAAGAACGTTTGGCGGACCCCTCACTAAGTGCCTGGGGCCGCACCAAACGAGCCAAGTACTCGAAGAGGTGCACGAGGGTCACTGTGGCGCACATACCGGTAATCGTGCCCTTGTCCATTGCATCATCCGAGCCGGATACTACTGGCCCACTATGAAAAAGGAGGCAGCAGAGTATGTTCGCAGGTGTGAACACTGCCAGAAATACGCCCCCATAATACATCAACCGGGAGAGCCCCTCCACTCAGTAACATCACCTTGGCCCTTCATCAAATGGGGAATGGACATAATCAGCCCCTGCAAGCAGGACGAAGAAAGGTACGGTTTCTGTTAGTTTTAACTGACTATTTTTTCAAGTGGGTGGAAGCAGGTGCGTACGCCCAAATACGCGAACAGAAAGTCATCGCCTTCATATGGAAAAACATCATATGTCGTTTCGGCATCCCCAAGGAAATCAGCTGCGATAACGGCCCCCAATTCATCGGCAAAAAGACAACGGAGTTCTTCGACAAATGGCACATCAAACGAATACTCTCCACGCCATATCACCCTGCCGCCAACGGCCAAGCAGAATCCTTCAACAAAACAATACTGAACATACTGAAGAAGAAACTCGAAGAAGCCAAAGGGCTCTGTCCCAAACTACTACCAGAAGTACTGTGGGCATATCGAACCACGCCCAAATCCAGCACGGGAGAAACACCGTACTCACTGGTCTACGGAATCGACACGGTCATACCCATTGAAATCGGAGAGTCGAGCCTGAGGTATTCACAAACCAGCAGAGCAGACAACGACATTAATAGGCTTCAAGACCTCGACGAGGCCGAAGAACGAAGGGATATGGCCCACATAAGAATGACAGCTCAAAAGCAACAGGTCGAAAGGTATTATAACAAAAATCCAAAATACGACCACTCAAAGTGGGCGACTACGTCCTCAAGGCCAAAACTTTGGCGTCAAAAGACCCGAGCGAAGGGAAACTGGGAACCAATTGGAGCGGGCCATATAAAATCACAGTAGATGCAAGCAAAGGAGCCTTCCAGTTGGAAATAATGGACGGAAAAACACTCCAAAACAACTGGAACGTCGCCCACCTCAAGTACTTCCATTTCTGAACGGCGTCTCCCAAGTCGTACTCTTTTTCCCTTACCCGAGTTTTGACCCAATCGGGTTTTTTCGGGGAGGTTTTTAACAAGGCGGTGAAGGGGACACCTAGGGATGTCTGGAGACAGGTTTATCATATCGGCCAATCGACATGTTCTCCAGGCCGATATAATAAAGGGACTAGCCTAGTTAAGTCTCCATTATGTAAGCGGCTAAGGCCACCATCTTCGTTATATAAGCGGCTAAGGCCACCATCTCCATTATGTAAGCGGCTAAGGCCACCTTCTCCATTATGAAAGTGCCTAAGGCCACCACCTCCATTGTGAAAAGGGCCAAAGGCTATCGCCAGTAAACGTCGACCCCGCTCGATGACGACGGATAACACTTTAACAGCAGTTGAAGCTACATCCTATCGGCCAAAGGCCATTTCCAGTAAACGTCGACCCCGCTCGATGACAACGGATAACACTTCAACAACAGTTGAAGTTACATCCTATGGGCCAAAGGCCATCGCCAGTAAACGTCGACCCCGCTTGACGACGACGGATAACACTTCAACAACAGTTGAAGTTACATCTTATGGGCCAAAGGCCATTGCCAGTAAACATCAACCCCGCTCGACGATGACGGATAACACTTCAACAACAGTTGAAGTTACATCCTATCGGCTAAAGGCCATCGCCAGTAAACGTCGACCCCGCTCGACGACGATGGATAACACTTCAACAATAGTTGAAGTTACATCCTATGGGCCAAAGGCCATCGCCAGTAAACGTCAACCTCGCTCGACGACAACGGATAACACTTCAACGAAAGTTGAAGTTACATCCTATTGGCCAAAGGCCATTGCTAGTAAATGTCGACCCCTCTCTCTAACAACGTATAACACTTTAGCAGCAGTTGAAGTTACATCCTATCGGCTAAGGCCATCGCCGTCGAAGCGCCGGCCAAGCTAGACTATGACGAACAACATTCCAACAAAGAACAACACAAAAAGAATAGCTACAAAAGTATGATTCTTTCACTATGACAAAAATTATATACATTTAATCCCGCGAAGGGCCCCCATTACATTTTACAAAAAAGCAAAACATACACAAATCTTAAGGAGCCTCGCCATTTTTTCCATCACCACCCGTCTGCTCACCTTCTCGATTATTGCCACCAAGGTGATAGGCTTCATTGAACCATGGGTCGGAGTCAAGTCGGTTAACATCCTCCAAAGCGTAGCCCTCTCGATCAGGGGAGTCAGAGCTGTACCCGCAAGCTGCCAGAGCGGCACGAGCCTCGCGCCACTGCTCCTGAACTTCCTTCTCAGAGGCACGTCTCGCAACGAGAAGTCTTTTATATACGTCCAATCTGGCCTCCGCATATACCCACATCTCGTGCGCATCACGACGCGCATCCTCATCAGAAAAGAGCTGGGAAAAAGAAGGTCGGGCCACGTCCTCAGGCCTTAGTGGGGCAGTATACCTGAGAACGTCGACCTCAGCCACCTTGGTTTCGAGTTTGGCTACCAAAGCTTCCACCCTATGGTGCATATCGGCAACCTCTGCCGCCACCCCACGGCTGAGCTCCAACTCCTCTTGCCTCAATTTGAGGAGTGATTCCAGCTCACTATAACGAGCCACGGCCTTCACCAACTCTTAATTCGTCTTCTCCAGCTCTACCACCATACGCTTCAATTGTGCCACCTTCTGTTCAAGGCCTTCCCGGAACACCCAAAATTTTGGATCCTGCTGGAATAGGTCCGCCACCGCCTGATGCTTGGAGCGGCAACTCTTGTACTTCTTCACCATTTTATCAAAACCGGTCGCTCTCTTCTCCTCGCGATGCCTCCTCTTCACCTCCAAAACCGGGGTCTAAAAAAATACTCCCTCCGTTTCAATTTATGTGAACCTATTTCCTTTTTAGTCCGTGCCAAAAAGAATGACCCCTTTCCTTATTTGGAAACAATTTACCTTTATAGCCACACAAAATAAAGGTGCCTCATTTTACACCACAAGATCAAAAGTCTTCTCTCTTTTCTTAAACTTCGTGCCCAGTCAAATGGGTTCACATAAATTGAAACGGAGGGAGTATATATATATACATATATATGAGTTAGTACACATCAAAGTCAACTTCACGACACGCGGAAGAACATAGAGTTACCTGTAACGCCATACCAGTGACCCTCCGAGATAACTCCGAATCACTGACAGCACTCACCATCTCACGCTCGGGGGCGGCACACAGTAAATTCATCTCCAGTGCAGCCCGCTCGATGTGCTGTAACAAATTATAAGCCCCTGGAATCACGATGCGGTGTCCAGACCAGTCCACTATCATCTCCATGTGCGCAATACCTTCTTTCATCTCGTCTACGTCCTTGTGGGCGGCCTCAGCAGTCGGTCGCCCAGCATCCCCGCTAACGAGAGGTGACGAGCCACCCTCAGAAAACAAACTGAGCTGGTACCGACATTAGCACTTACCTGGTGGGCCGGCCTCCCCGAACAAATGGCGTCGGCCATGAAAATGGGTCTAGTTGTTTGGCGAGGTGCGTCACTCCTTTCATCCCCAGTCGCCACCGCCTTACCCATTTCAAGCCTCCGCCATTTCCTCTCCTCAGGCTCCTCGCCCTCGGAAGGCTCATCCACAGGATGCGGAGATGACGTCGATGGCCTCACTTCACTCGTATCCACCTCCACAGGAGCAACCTCCTATAAGGAAACTACGGGCACCCCCTCCCTGACAGATGCACAAAGAATCTCCTGCACATTCGGGCCGACACCTGATCGGGCAGAGGTGGATACCGTCGCCTTACTCTTAAGAGTACTTCGACCTGTGAATACAAATAGTTTAGTTGACGAAGATTGTAGAAGAAACTAATTAAAGTCGAAGAAATACCTGAAGGGCCCGCGGGGCCGTAGCATCCAAGGAACTCAGACCATGTGCGGGTTTCTTCCGTGAAAGGCAGCAAACCAGCTACCCACTGCTTGATATCAGTTATTAATCAGGGAGTGTGAGCTATTGCTGCAAAATAACAGGAAAAATCATAACGATGGTATGACCGGAACCGCTAAGGTCATGTACGATAAATGATCCGGCAGGTGGGAATACTTACGTGTCGAATTCCACCTCTCTGGGAATCCGACGGGGTTAGATACCAGGTGCTCCGTTCTGATAAATAAGTATCTACGCCAATAACCATGGTTAGCCCAATCATCAGTCTGCACGACTAGCCCCTTCGAGCCACGATTCTTCAGGTGCAACATGGTACCCCTTAGGTAGCCGGCGCTGAAAAGCTGCAAAAGATGGTGAACAGAGATCTCGCACCCAGCTAGTTTTGCATATGTAGACATTATCCTACATATCTTTAACGTGTACGGAGTAAGTTGGGTGGGAAACATGTTGTAAAAATGGCTCTTCCACTAAAGGAAAAATGGGAAGGCCATAACCGATTAAAAAAAGGATATTCGTAAAACGCGTAGTATCCCGGTCTGTGGGCGTTCACATAATCCGCTCCCGCTAAGACCATCTCCACTTGAGCGGGTATGCCAAACGACGTGTGAAGATTATCTAAATCATCTTGCGTTAACTCGAATTTCTCCAAAGGTTGCTCGGGAGAATCCCGTTGGAAGTCCCTCCTACCAAGAAGTTGCTTCGGTAGCACGTTATCCACAATAAGAGGGGTGAGGTCCTCCCCTATCTATCCCTTATCACCGCCGGATGGAGGCGGCACGTCAGATGGCTTATTATCACGAGCCCCCGGATTGCTATCCTATTTAGGTTTTACCATGATTTTCGTTTAGGGAGCGGTGTATGACACAACCAAAAGTGTACTTTCAGAGAAATGGTAGATTTTCGGAGAAAGGAAGTATTTTCTTAGATAGTCGGGAAACGCTTACAGATGATCTAAAGCTGGATTAAGTCAAACCCTTTCCCTATTTATAGGGTTGGGTGGCGTTGAAATCGAAGAGGCAAGGTCCAAACAGGCACGGGAAACCGAGCATCAGAACACCTTTTGTACTTCCTCGGGAATACACGTGATGATGACGCATGTGTATGATGATGTCACTTTAGGGAAGGGATCGCGCGCCAATATTCCATTAAATTCAAATGATCACCCCTTCACATCGTCGTCCCCGATCATGGTCAAATTCTCCCAGAACAAGGTTCATGATTCCGTCCATCAGAGACGCACTTCGTTACATCACCGACGAACGGAGAGACTAACTGTATGGGGTCAAATTCTGCCTACTACGGTAGTAACGATCCACGACTAAGCAATAGTCGAAATGAGGGTACGACCTAAGGATGTCGGGGTAAAATGTACCTCTAGGTCTCGTTATCTCCTCGAAAGCACCTGACCTATCTCTGTATTATTTTATTGATTCAAGAGGGTTCACCTATTATATAAAGGAGATCCCAATGTTGTAAAGGCATCTAATCTTTTCAAGAACGAGCTTTCTCTCTCTCTTTCTCTCTCTGTCTTTTCCTCTCTCGAACATCCAATCTATTGAAAGCAATAAAAAATATAATACATATTTCTAGATCTCATTATCTTCGATTACGATTTACCTTTGATTTATTTTAATTGTATTAACTTGCAAAGTAATTGTTATCTTTCGAGTCAAACAATTAACACTTGATAAGAAAGTGATATAACCCATTATTTAAAGTAAAAAAATAAAAACACTTTGTAGTTCTGTTCAATATTACATTTTATGAGAGGGTCCCAAATATTTCTAGATATTTATTAAGAAAATTCTATATAAAGTCTTAAAAGTATATATAAAATTATATATTTATATGTCGGTTTGGTTCGTATTTTTTACTCAATAACAAACCATATCAAACCAAACCTAATTGGATTTTTAATTGATCTAATTTGACTTTTCAGTTTGGTGGAATTTTTCGTTTTGGTTTGAACACCCCTACTTCACGACATGCCTTAAAAATTACATTCAAATCATGTTATTTCTAGGCGAAATACATAAACGACCCCTTCAATAAGTTGTCATCAACGATCAACCAGACACCTCAAATGATCCCATTTTTAGTTGGACACTTCAAAGCCTTGAATAAAGTAGGTTAATTAAACAACGACCTCATCAGCCCACCTCGCGTGAAATACACTCTTGGATTCATGTCAAACGAACAAATGAGAAAATGTCATGTGTAATTTTAATTAAAAAAAATTCCACCTATTATAAAACAAAAAAAACAATAATAATAAATAAACCCTAGAGACCTAGACCCCTCCCAGTCCCCCCTCTTCTTTTCAACCAAGAGCAGACCTTAACCCCCCTAAGAATTTTAGTCATCCAACCTCCTCTCCAAGGCGTCGCTGCTTCTGTCCAAACGACCCTTTCCTCCTCGAAGTGCCTTTAGCCATTTCCAAATAGCCACAAACGCCGGCAATAGCCATGGACGCCGGCAACAGCCATGACCGCCGGCAACAATCATGAACCACTTCCTGTTTATCGTCCATGTTGCTGCTAAATTTTGAATTTCTGGGGTCTGTTATTTTTTTAAAAATTTCCTTTTTTTGGGTTGGGGGGGGGGGAAGTACATATTAAGAAGGGCTCATGCTACTTTTAACGACAATTAAGATTTTTTTTGACGTTCTGCCTGAAGAAGAAGACCAAAAAGAATCCGACAATGTTAAGTATGAGAAAGAATTAGAACCCAAGTTCGAAGCTTTTGAGGAAGTTGTTGAGTATGCGGATTCAGACAAGAATGACAATTTGCTGGGTGAGTTTTGTTTTAACTTTAAATTTCCAACCTATGAGGAATTTAGTAAGAGCAAGAATGAAACTGGTGAATTTGTCACCTCTGAGTTTGTATCTGTCAAGAATTTTAGTGGGCTGATGAGGTCGGGTATGAAGAGGAACGGATGAAAAAAACTTGTGAGTGAATAGCTTCTACTATTTTCATTGTCTTCTACGCGCCTGGGTTTTCAATGGCTTCTACTGTTTTGCACATTCACTATCATGGTAAAGTTGTGGTATGGAGAATGGTGGGTTAAGGGGCAGTGAATAGCGGAAGAAAATTTTGGAGAAGAAAGAGTGAGAAAAAGTGGGCTCTACCAATTAAATTTAAAAAAGAAAAGAAATAAACACAATTTTGAAAGCTTCACTTGCTACAACGCGAGGGTAGTACACACATTTGCCATGTCACTTTGAAGGGTTTAAGAGATACACTGAAAAATAATTTAAGGTGTCTACTTGATAAATAGGTCAGTTGAGATGTTCAAATGACCGTTGTAAACAACTTGAGGGGCCATTTATATATTTCGCCTTGTTTCTATACAAGCAAAAATAATTAGAACACACACATCAAAACATATGTGCAATAGTGTAAGAATATTTCCAGAATCCCGGACTTAGAAAGAAATATTATTTCAATAAATTTCCTCCATTTAAAAAAGAATAAACATGTTACTATTTGGGGAGTCAAGATTTTCTTTGACCGTGTCTCTTGCAAGTTTTTAAATATTTTAAATTGTTCACTGTTATAACTTATAGTATATTTTATTTAGTTTGTAAATATATAAATTTTATTTCAAAAAGCTTAAAGAATCTACGTTGGAATTCAACACAAAAAAATAGTCAAATTAATCCTCAAACTCTGAAAATGTTCAAACAAATTGAAAACGGAGAGAGTAGCTAGCTTTCTAGGTTTTTTTCCTGACTTTTTCTCTTGGGTTTCCTTTATTTTTATGGCATTAATCTCCTATCTAAATTCTTTTAATAAGGAATGAGCGGTGCTTGAGATCTTATAGAGTGCATCAAATTCGTGTCAATATGTTGAACGTGACCAGTGCCGGCTCTAATAGTGTATCGGGGTAAGGCAAGTGCCTTAGGCTCCCAATTTTGGGAGGCCCCATTTTTTAGAAATAATATATAGTTTATAGGTTTATAGGTTTTTAAAAAATATATATATTATATATCTAGTACTTTTATACTTTTCATATAAAAAGAAAGAAAATTTTAGGTATATTATTAAAGTATAGCTTAAAATAGTAGAAAAATAATTTTCAGTTTGATTTGATTTGACAATTCTGCTTTTTACTCTTCTTTTCCCAAGTAAACCCGGCGTTTCAATTTCATTTCACTCTTCATATTTCATATATGAGACATATTTTTCTTCCTTTCTCTTTATTCATGCTCATCTTCTTTCTGCTAGATTTCTTTCTTTCTTCAAGACTTCGACAAGCCAACAACTAGATATTTTTGAATCAAAGTCTTCAAAGTTCTTGAATTAGTCGGTCATTGGGTGATATCATTTTAACTTTCTAATATTATTTTTATTTGTTATTTATTATTTTATTAATTTTACTCCATACCTATTATTTAATTTTTTTTTAGAATATAAATATGTTAACAAGAAACTATGCATCCGATTATTCAAAAATCCAAAAGAAAAGAAAAGTTGAAGAGTTAAAAGTAATTAAAAAAATTTAAGGCCTTACTTTTTTTTCCCGCCTTAGGCCTCATATAATGTCGAGCCGTCCCTGAACGTGACATATCAATGACCAAAAACATTTTTTGTTTGAAAATATGTATCATCATATTTTATCAAAAATAAACATCTTGATCAAAATGCACAAATCAAGGTGTATTAAACTGATTAGGAAACATCTAAATGACAGCATAGTCCCACTGTCTCACGGAATAATTTCATGTGGAATATGTGGGTGAATATAATTAAAACTTTACAACTTTATCCTGTATTATTGATTTGCAATCTAGGAAATTGACACCTTATTTTATCATTAACGGATTCTAAAATGACTATTTAACTTTCCAAATATGTACACAGAAATGTAATAGTGCCACTAGTGTAAGTACCATTTGTGGAACAACATTTGTATACCAAGGGAAAAGCATAGAACAAAAAAGACATAAAGGCATTAATATTTAATTGTGCGATGCCTTCGCACCTATGACGAGACAGCATGACAAAAGGATAAGGGTGAAATTAGGACGATTCATTTTTTTCCTTCTTTTCTTATTTTTAATGTAATTATTTATTTCAAGAAATAGCTTTTTCCATTTCAAGAGATTCATGGCTGCTAATTGACGTCCGTATGTCACAATTGGATTCTGTTCTTTTAATTTATATATTCTTTGATTTGTCTCTATCAAAACCTATTTTTTGGATTAAATTTTGACATTTACTAACAAAGGCAAAGATAAGATTTAAAGTTTATGGGTTTCGAATTCTAACATTTTTAAATTATTGGATTTCAAATTAATAACTTAATATATTAAATAAAAATTTTATGACAAATACAAAGTTTGCAATAAAGTTATTGAATTTGACCGAATCTGCACTCGATCTCTAGCTCCGCCTTGGCCTACTAGGAATGAAGTCACTACCAATAATAACAGGAAAGTCGTATGTAACAACTTTACAAGAATCACTATAGAAGATGATTGAAATGATAAAGATGAAAAAACTACCGTACAACATTTTTCCTGTTCTAATTCCTTGATTCCTTGATTTGATCTATCAATAAATATTCTTTTTCGGTTACCCTTTGTAATAAAAGAAATATTTAAAATTAGGAAGATGCTCATTGTGGGTTTTAACTTTCGATATGTTGGTTTTTGTTCTTAGACATAATGTCTTTCTAGATCGCTAGTGCCGTAGAAATAAAAAAAAACTCTTATTTTTAGGGACTTTATTAACTGTCACAGTTTAAAAGAAATATAACAAATTTTAGCATGAAATTCAATATTACAGATATGACAGGAAAATATTTATATTTGTAGCACACAGTTCCATTAAAATAGGAATATTAACTATTAATCCCTAAACATAAGAAATTTGAATGGAAAGTTAATAATTATTTGTACAAAAATCACGTCTTTTTTTCTCTCTTTATCTATTAGCTTTCCTTCTTTTTCTTTGTCTTCTTAGTTTTGTTTTCTACCGAAGCCAATATATTTTTTAAATTTGTTCCATTTATTTTATATTTAATTATCTTTCTTAAGTTTTTCTCTTACTTCTTTCTTCCTTTCTTAATATAGAGCTCTTATTTCAATAATAATATACATTAATATATATAATACATATATATAAAAATATACTTTGAACTAACACATATAAAATATACAAAACATATACATAAAAAATACATCTTCAATTAAGATGACACTTAGACATATGAAATATACATAAAAATATATATC
>MU739262.1:83379-97607 GCA_026770625.1 Nicotiana glauca
GGCAATAACAATAATTAATGAGAGCAAGAAAATCAACAGTTGCACGGCATCAACCTTCGTGCTTTTACTCTCATCCTCACTAAAAAGCAATCAAGTAAAGTGCACGGCATCAACCTTCGTGTTTTCCGTCACATAACTCTTAAATCATGGCACGGAATGATCCTTCGTGCAATAGTAATCAAATCAAGGCACAGAATGTTCCTTCGTGCATAAATAATCAAAACATGGCACAGAATAACACTTCGTGCAATTATAATCAAAACATGGCACGGAATGACCCTTCGTGCAAATATAATCAAAACATGGCACGGAATGACCCTTCGTGCAAATATAATCAAAACATGGCACGGAATGACCCTTCATGCAATTATAATCAAAACATGGCACGGAATGACACTTCGTGCAATTATAATCAATACATGGCACGAAATGTTCCTTCGTGCAATAATATTCAAAACGTGGCACGGGATGACCCTTCGTGCACAATCACTCTTCCTCACCCAAACAACAATCACAACCAAATGGGGCGGGGGTAGACAAATAATAAGAAATGTCCCGGCAAGGGAAAAACACAATTAAATAGCAAATCCCGTCAAGGGAGCAACAACAATAACTTCATATTCCGAAAAGGGATATAATTAATATACTCAAACCATCCCGGCAAGGGATTATTCATATTTCTTTCTGTTTTCCTTCATTCCTTACCCAATAGTCTTTTTATTGTTCGAGCCAACGCTCCAAAGAATTTACAATTCAAAATCAATCCTCATACTCCTCACATTACATAGGATTCATATGTTAACATGGAAGAGTCATAACAATATCAGAATAAGTACAAACAAGGACCCACGGTCATGCTAGACACCGGTGTATAGATACTCGTCACCATGCCTATACACCTTACTCAATATTTAGCAATTAGCAAACAACACCCTAATCCTATTCCTTCAAGCCAAAGTTAGATCAAATACTTACCTCGGTCCAAAGAATAGCAATCAATCCTCAAATACCGCCTTTCCTCTACGATCCGACTCCGAAACAATGATATCTAGGCATAATTAATTCACTAACTTGAAAGAGAAGAGAAATATTTTGGAGTTCGACTTAGGCGGTTTCTTGGGCGATTTTGAAGAGAATTCAAAGGGGTTTCATCAGGTATGAATTATTAGACTCGGAATATGTTATTATGGTGTAAAAACATGGATTAATCACTGAAATCCGAGGAATTAGAGGGTAAAAATGGAGGTTAGGGCTTGGAACTTAAGAGAGTTTAAATTTGGGTTTTGAAAGGGCAATTGAAATCCGGATTTGTAAATTTGATATGTATAGACTCGTGGCGAGACGGGAAATCCGGTGATGTAAATTTCGTAATTTTTCGAGAAGTGGGCCCGGGGCTCGGGTTTTGCCAACTTCGTGATTTTTGGTATTTTCCGAGTCTTTTCGATTGGGTTGTGTTCTATTAGCCTATTGTAACGTATTCGTTGTGGTTTTGGCCAGATTCGACGCGCGAGGAGGTGTATCCGAGAGGAAAAGGCATAGCGGACTAGTCTTGTGGCCGGTTTGAGGTGAGTAATAGATGTAGATGATGGCCTGAGGGTTTGAAACCCCGGTATATCACACTGTGATGCTATATTGAGGCGAGACACGTACTCTACGGTGAGTGTGGGGTCGTTTGTGGTCGGGGACTATGTCTTAGTCCGTCCGAGTGATGTTCATACAGTGTTATTGACTAGAAATTGATTGGTAAACATCCTACTTGGATTGTTATGAGTATATTTGGGCTGCGTACCGATTATTTGGATCCCATAGGGATTATTATCACTGTTTTCATGATACTTAGCATGTTTTCATGATATCAGTCCTGAGTTAAACACTGTCTCGAAATGATTAGTAAATTTCTAAAGTTTAAAACTCTTAAGCTATAATTCCTGATAATTGGAACTGAAAATGATAAATTTGACTATGCCCATGTGGCTTGCATGCATATAATTGGACTGATTGTAGATCGGGCTGCATGCCACAGCGAATGCTACGATGATATTACGTTTGGGCTGTAGGAGCCCCTCCGGAGTCTGAACCCCCACAGTGAGCGCGGGTACCCAAATGGATCGGGTTGTACGCCGCTGCGGTCATGTGCATTGCATGGCATTCATGCTTTGATGTTTATCTGATCTAGTTGTTTCTGTTTTGTGGCCATTTCACCGTTAAATGTGCTAAATCATTAGTGTTAGCTTTACATTGTGGTATTTTCAAGATTTCTTATTTTCAGTCATTATATATGTCCATTACCACTGAGTTGGAAGTACTCACTTTACTCCCTGCACCATGTGTGCAGATTCAGGTGTCTCGGGAGCATAGTTGAGCTATTTGCTGCTTCAGAGCTTCTCAGGAGTTGTCGAGGTAGCTGCCTGACGTTCGCAGGACCCGACTCCTCCCCTATCCATTTTATCTTTACGCATTTTAGAACATCAGTATTACTGAGAAATTATTACTCTGTGTTATTAGAGGCTCTAGACTCATGACCCCAGGTCTTTGGGAGATGTTGGTTATGTCAGTGTATCATACTGTCTCAATCTAAATTATTGGTTAATAGACTTGTTAAACTGTTACTTTAGTACTATAAATTGGTAATGGGATGTGTGATTGGATTGTGAGTGTCACATGGTCAGGCTTGCCTAGTAATTGTGTTGGGCGCCATCATGACCGGGATTGGGGTCGTGACAATTCATATGGATTCATATGTATTCATCTTAATTATTTTTTATGTCATGTGTGTGGTATCTAGTTTTTTAATATGTATTTAGCCTTGTCACTGTATTTAGTCTTCTGTAAGTATTTTTAGTTGTATTGATATGTATTCAAAACTGATTTAATATGAAATATGCAATGTATTCAACTGTATTAACATGTATTTATTATTGTTAATTGTAGGGAATTAATTTGTTTGTGAAACACCAGCTAAAATTTGCCCCCTATATTAGTGTCTACACTAACATTGATATAGTCTCCCAGCTAAAAGAGAATCTTACTCCTGTTCAGTACCAACAATTTGGCAATACATGCTTTGGCTCATTTCTTCAAATGAAGCACTGTGAAGTTCAACATCAACTCTTCAGATGCTTCATGGCTCTCCAGTTAGAAGGCACTCCTAACAATGTATTTGCAGTACACGTCAATGGTACTGAATTACATTTTACATTAAGTGAGTTTGCACTTGTGAATAGACTCAAATGTGTTGGTAATGATGAAGATTTTGAGTTTAGTGAAACGCTTCCTAACCGGCTTATTGAGACTTACTTTGGGGGTGCTAATCTTGTCAAGAAGAAAAATTTGATGAAATGCTTCGATGACAAGAAATGGGGTCCCGACAATGATGGTGATGCCTTGAAGATATCTTTGTTGTATTTCATACACACCTTTATTTTTTCATCCGAGAAGAATAGTACAACTATACCAAGGCTACATTTTGACTTAGTAGAGAGTGGGCGCTATTCTGAATATCATTGGGGTTTAAAAGCATTTGAGACATTGACAAAATCGATTAGCAAGAAGATGGATGTTGTGAAGAAGTATTACAGGATAGTTGGGATGCCCCTAGCTATGTAAGTGTGGTTTTATGAGTGTTGTTCTTCTGTTCATTCCAAAATTGCACCCCAAGTTGATGATGTGGTCCCCATAATACTCAATTGGAGAACCACCGAAAATCAGCCAACCTTTGCTTATCTGATGAACGACATATTCAATGACATCGGAAACATGGTAATATACAAATTGTATCACTACTAGTTTAGATTTTGTTAATAATTAATAGGCATATGTTTGCATATAGAAGTATGCAGTTGCATTCACATACATTTTTGATGTTTCAATACCTGCTGTAGTTTCTGTATTAAGTTGCAAAATACATTTATATACAAATACATACAGATAAAAATAATTGTATAATCAGCTGCATACAGATATTGATGCATACAACTGTATACATTTGGATACATATGCTTACAAAAATAAATACTTGCATATAGATTCAAGATACATGTATACAAATGCATAGAGACTAATAATCAGCTGCATAACTTGTATTTAAATCCATACACATTCTACATACAGTTGAATACATCTACTGCATACAATAGTATTCATATGCATACAGCAATATACAACTGTTGTAGCCTTCTTTATTAATTCTTCATACATATGCATATTATTTCCAAATCATCAACTCTGCCTTATATTCAATAGAAATGTCAATTTTATTCCAGATCTGCATCTAGAAGTTTTTAGTTAGATTTTTATTATATTTTTTTTTCATATTATTTTCAAGGACATCAGTCCAAGCGATATAGAGCTTGTCGTTATTCAGATTCCTCCTGTAGCCGCCGATGTTGACAACATACCTACTATTGCTCATTCAGACAAATCGGGAGAGGATTCAGATGACTTTTATCTGATACCCCATCTTCCATGTAAGAAGAAACATGTTGCAATTGTTAGACCATCTTCATCACCGCCCCATAAAAAGCGCAAGGAACACGAAAGGCATCATAATGAAACAGAATATCAGCCCAACATTCCTCCTATTTGTGTTTACGAAA
Source organism: Nicotiana glauca (assembly GCA_026770625.1). Classification (NCBI taxonomy): domain Eukaryota; kingdom Viridiplantae; phylum Streptophyta; class Magnoliopsida; order Solanales; family Solanaceae; genus Nicotiana; species Nicotiana glauca. The sequence goes on from MU739262.1 coordinate 87,975, forward strand.
TTGGACATAAAGTTTTGCATCACAATCAGTTGCCAGAAGGCCAAAAGGACGAAGTATCTTCTTTGAGAAAAGACCTAAATTCATTCAAAGAATACGTGAGTATTTAACCACAGATTAAACATTACAGTTTAATGCTTAGCATTCATATATTTTTGGCGCAATCTTCTAACTGTTTTTGTATTGTTAAGGTTGTGGGAGAGTTCAAGTCTCTACGAAAATTGATCAATGATAACTTCAAGAAGCTTTCAGACCATCTTCAACAAAATCAGCAAACTGAACCCATAGAGAGACGTGATGATGGCATTGACACAGATGTCGGAGATAATGTTGAGGTATAACATTCTCAACATATTGAGCATCTGTATTTAGCTGTATTCATATATGTGTTAACATTAATATGTAAATGCAATTAACTGCTGTATTTAAATATATTTTAGTTGTATGTAGATGTATTCTGATTTTTAATTCTTAACATATTGAACATATGTATTTACCTGTATTCATATCTGTATTACCCTTAATATGTAAATGCAATTAACTGCTGTATTTAAGTGTATTACTGCTGTATTTAGATGCATTCTGATATGTTAATCTTGAATTTGTGTAATGTATTCTAGCTACTTATATGTATTTAACTGTATTCTAACATTAAGTTACTAAACTATCAATGATACATACAACTACCAGAAAAATACATCAGAGGTATCGTCCAACATACCATCTACAGTTCAAGAGGGTGTGTCTGCAGAATTCTATGTTTTTCAATTTGAACTCGACGACAAGTTTCTTCCCAGTCAAATTTCAGAAACTAGAATTGTGATTCATGCCAGTGCAAAAAAAGCTGAAGCCACACCAATGCAATCTCATAGGAATCGGCGACCAAGTAGATGGAACTCTTTGCCTTATGAGTCTATCTTCGACTCAGGAGGTAAGTGATTTTACAAACTTAAGATTCAGCTTTCATCGTGGGTTTTAAATTTAAAAGTCTCTAATTACGAATTCAATGTACAGCAGGTATCTCTGTAAAGTTGACCCCCATTTTTTAGAAAAGACACCCCTTTGAGGATGATTCAATAACGGGGCCACATCCTATTTTAATCATTCAAGAATATGACAAATGGGTTCGTGATGGTCTTCTAGCTAGACATGATTAGAAGTGAGTTTTCCCCTAGTTATTGCATTAAGTTTTCATATTTTTAAAAATGTATATAATGATTTTTATACCATACTTGTATAAGTAATTTGGAAGACCATTATAAGAAGAACAAGTCAATACTTCACATACCATTGGATTTTGGAGTTGATCAAGTTAATTCCAAAAATTGGTTTTACCTTCTATCAATTGACGGGAAGCTATGGGATGACAACGTAAGTTTTTCCCCAAACTGACTAATTTTCTTTGAATAACAATATGTTATTTTACTTAGCTGTATTCAGTGTCTTGTGATGTATTCAACTGTATTCATCTATGGTCAGTTGCATTGAACTGTTTTAACCACCTAGCGTCAGTTGTATTCTATTGCTATATTTAGTATTATTCAACATATGTATTCATCTGTATTCAAGTATTTTCAATTCAATTCAACTGTTTTAATCCCCTAAATTATTTTGTAATCAAGGGCATTTGTATACATCCTTATTAAACACATGTATTCATGTTTATTCAGCTAATTTAAACTGCATTTGTATTCAGCTTTATTAAACATTTGTATTCATCTATAGTATATATATTTCATAGGAATTCAAATGCTTTAATCAGTTGTAGTCAGCTGATTTCTATTGCATTCATCTTCATCTTTATTCAACTTCTAAATTCAGAAATATTTCTAAACATTTGTATTCATCTATAATAGATATGTATTTCTCTATATTCATCTATATTATTTCTTAGTTCAAGCAATTAAACTCACACCATCTACTAACCTCTTTTGTGTATAGCATATGGACGTCATATTTTACTATTTGAGAAAGAAAGGAAAGTACAATCAGCATAGGGACTTCACATATACAACTGTGGATTGTATATTCAAGACAATAATCGCTGAAATATACGACATGTATCAAGATACAGATAGTAATGTTAATGTAGCCAAACAAGAGGACGTGGTATGTGAGTATATGAGCGACTACAGATTGCACGCTAATGTACCTTGACATAATGTGGATAATGTCTTGATACAAGTCAACTTGAAGGACAAACTACACTGGGTATTGGCCGTTGTCACATTCAATGAGAGATGTATCAAAGTGTATGACTCGTACAGATCTGCAGGTCATGATGCCTATGTAGTTTCTGAGATTGATAAGCTAGATAAGCTTCTACCTCTGTATCTATCAATCAGTGGCTTTTACAGAGATAGTCAAGGCATAGATTGGTCTGCTTATCCAACATACACTGACAAGTCACATAACGACCCCTTTGAAGTTTTGTTCATTTCAGATCTGCCTCAACAGAAAGCGGGCAGCATGTAGGTATGCAATCATCATTCTTGTATGTTGTATACAAATCTAATTGTATGAATTATTTTTAATTGTTTCAATCAATTATTTTTTAGGGATTGTGGAGTGCATGTTGCAGCATACGCAGAGTTTCTGAGCACTATTGGAGAGATTCCAAAAACAACATTTGATTCCACTCTACTCCGTCAAACATATGGTGCTCTTCTATGGGACTATGCTATGCGCAAGATAGACGCCGATGCCATAAGCGAGAATGAAGCACCTTCAAAGATTGCTAGGCAAATCACTGAGTCTGAGGCAAAGATGCAAATAGTTTTAGTATAGATTTAGGTTATTTTAGTTTTGGAGTTCTGTTTCAAGAATGATATTGTTTTGAGTAGTTTTGGGTGTAGATGCTATTTAGTTTGAAAAACTTATCACTTATATCAACAGTGTTCGTGTATGATAATTGCAACTTTTCAATGATTGTTTCACTGAAAAGTTTGTAAGTATTCCTGCTTTTTCTTTAGTTTGAATACATATTTATCTTATAGGAGTCAAGTATGTATTAATACCAAGTAACTTTGCTTGAACAGGTTTTAGTTACTGAACATGTTAATGTCAAAGTTAGAAACTTTATGTATGCTGATGGTAGGTTATCTAAATTAATTCAACTGTATTTTTTTTTGGGAAAAGGCCATTATTGCCAATGTACTATTGTATATAATGCACGTATGTCCTGCGTTTCACTTTACGTCCAAAATTCACCCTATCGTTAACAAAGTAAAAAAAAAATACCCCTAACCCTAGCGTTTTGACACTGTGGCAGCTGACCCCTCTCTTTTTTCCAAGTCAGCTGCCAACTCAGACTTCCATTAACCTTTAATCCCAAACCCAACAACCAAACCCATTTCTTTGACCCAACAATTCAACTACCTTATGGGTCCCACCTCTCTCTCTTAATTCAAGTATTCAACTACAATTTTTCTTCTTCCTCATTTTTTTTTCCAGTTCTTGTTCTTTTTTCTTTTCTTTTTTTCAGTTATTGTTCTTCCTTATTTTTTCTTTTTCATTTATGATTGGGAAATTATGGCTCAAGGTAACCAACTGAAAATATTATCAAAAAAAAATTTCGGTTGATAATATTATTTATTGATAACATTTTCAATTCTGCTCACAATATTTTTTTTCCAGTTGATAATAGCAAGATTTTGAATCTTGATATTTGAATCTTGATTCAAGAACTAAAAAATTCGAGCAGAACATAATATGAAGATTCAAGAACTAAATTTTTTTTGAGTTCGAGCAGAACATAAAAACTCAAATTTTTGAATCTTGAATCTTGATATTTGAATCTTGATTTCTTAAAAATTCGAGCTTAAAATGGAAGAATAACATTGATGTTTATAGATTTTGAAAAAAAAAATCGCCATTGAAGGATTTGTAAGAATGATTGAGAACATAAAATGGGTATTCTAATTTGGTGAAGTTTAAGCAAAGTGTTAAATGGAATCTGTTAAAAATATTAATGTTGAGAAGTTATAGTTGCAACTTGAGTGTTTGATGAAAACTTGGCCTGGTTTGGATTGAAAAATTTGAAGCAAAGCTGAAGAACTCATGGAAGAAGAAGAAGTAGGGAGGGTGGGGTTGGGGGATATGTTTTAATTTTTTTTTAATTGAGTAATAAGTGACTTGGCAGCTGACATGTAAAAAATGGAGTGAGTCAGCTGCCACATTGGCGATCCGTTAGGGTTAGGGGCAATTCCATCAAGTTTGTTAACGGTGGGGTGGGTTTTGGACGTAAAGTGAAACGGAGGACAAACGTGTACTATTTACAATAGTACAAGGGTAATAATGACCTTTTTCCCTTTTTTTTTTTGCTTTCAGTTGTATTCAATTGTATTCAGCTACATCCATTCAGATATATCTTTCAAGTTCATATAATATATATTAAAGAACACAACTTCATATGTATTAAGCAGGTTATACATAGTCAGATGTATTCAGATGTACTCAGTTGTATTTAAGTGTATTATTCAGTATTAGCTAGTTGTATTTGAATGTATAATTCATATGTATTCAGTTATATTTTGGTATATTAAATATACTACAAATGCTATTGAACTGTATTATTTTTAAAAATAAAGTTGTACTTATTAATATTCAACTATACTCAGTTACACTCAACTATATACTTCATATATATTTATCTGTATAAAAATACTTCAACTACAAGTATTCAAAAAATATTAACGAAAGTCATTTTAAAATATATTACTTGACAAAGAGAATTTATTATAGCTGCTAATGTCATCATAAGTATTGACAAATCGTTGAACCACCAATACATGTCAGAATACAACTATTTATTACGTGGAGTATTTCTACACGTTCGCTTGTTATGTCTTCCCTGCCCACATATGCTACATGAATGTTGATTTTTGGCTGCAACAATTCACTTAAAGTTTTATCGCACTTCTTCTTTGGCCTTCCAGGAGGTCTTTTTCATTTGGGTGTTAGTACAACCTCCTCTGCAACATGTTCTGGTATATTCCAGTCATTTTTGTCCGGTAGCGGGTATACTGGCACATCGTATGTCATTACAATTGTACTTGGTTTGTAATAGTTAGAGCAATATTCTTCTAGCATTAGAAACTTGCTCTTCAATACAGCCCAAGCATGTGGGCATGACAATTCATCAATTTGGAACCTCCCACAAACACATTTTCTCTCTAACAGGCAGACTATGTAATTCCTCCCACCATCGTTAACCGTATGTAAGTATTCAGTTGATGGTACCACCTACATTTAAAAATTGAAATATAAGTTTTGTACACATTTACCTGAATTACAAAATGTATAATGATGAATTAATAAGTTACATACAATTAAAACATTTGCATATATATGAATACATCATATATTTAGACCAGCAAAAAATCAGCATTAGGGAAGTGCAGAACTTATCAAAAGTCTGTTGTACTTTAGGCAATAGTATCCTAAAAAAATCATTAGAATCATATGTATTCACAATACATATAAAAATTACATATCATATTGCTAGTTGTATTATGATGTATTCTAATAGTTTTTCCAGCATGTAACTTAGTTATATTCATATCAGATCTATGGAAAAATATGCCTTTTATGTGCTTGAATTTATTCAGTTGTATTCGGTGCTTAAAAATGATTGTATTCATTTGTATTCATGCCAGTAATTTTGAAAATAACTAAAAATATATACAGCAATGACAGTAAAAACTCCTTTGAGTTCATTCAGGCTATACTGAGCTTTCTTTGACTTAGATAAACCATTATCTCCCTTGTTTTTACGGGCTTAATCCCGAGGACTTATCCATTTTCGTCACCTTCTACTTACAGTCATACGTGTACACATTGTCTCATTCAACTCCAGCATCTCCAGGTATTTTTTTCCAAGCGTCTTGTATGTCTGTGTAGCTTCTTTGCGGTTAATACAATTCCAACGTCCAAACATCTTTCTAACTTCTTCGAGGAAGTCGTATATTGGCAATTCCCTTGCTGAAACTAGTGCGGCATTGATTGACTCAGCAATATTTGACGTCATTATCCATCCCCTGTTAACAGGTGCATACAACCTAGCCCACTTTTCGTAACCAGCTAACTCTAAGTATTCTTTCACCCTAATATCTACCTTCTCCACCTTCTCCATCAGACTGTCAAATTTATCTCGTGTATATGCGTTTGCCATCGAGAAATATATCTCGCTCAACTTGGCATGGCTCTTTTTGAATTTCTTATATACGTTGTTCCATAGATGCCATATACAAGCAAAATGCGGTACATTCGGATACACTCTCGATACAGATTTAATGATACTCTCATTTCTATCTGAAACGATTCACATGTTTTCCCTTACACCGTATGCTATTTTGAATTGCTCAAAGAACCACGTCCAAGCAGCATCGTTCTCTGAATCAATAACACCATATGCTAGTGGCAATATATGACATATAAATACAATTGAATATAATTATTTTTAAATATATGTATTTCAATCTCAGAAACTACTAACAGATTGTATTATTATTCAGATACTCACCTGCACCATCCAACGTGCTTGCCAAAACGAATGTCCCAGTGTAGTAAGATTTTAGGTGACTTTCATCCACAACAACAATTGGTCTACAATGATCAAACCCCCTTATAAAGGCATACAATGATATATACACTTACATAAATTCATTCTTTGGCGATTTTTCCATTCTGATGTGGGAAACTGGATATGTCATATCCATTGTATATAAGTATCCTGGTAATTTTTTGTATGAATCAACCGGTTCACCTCTAAGAAAATTAATTGCCTTTTCTTTAACCCTCCACGCCAACATGTAGCTAACATCTACACCTAAATCTGATTTCACATCATCAATAATGTCCCTCGGAGTGTATTTCCTCTTATGATTTGTAAGCTTTGGCCTTATAATACCACCTATAAGGCTGCTACTAGCCTGCCGCTGCTCGTATACCTTATCCTTCAACGGACATGTATGGTTATCATTGAATTCTCTTACCTTGAATAGTTTTGATTTATTAATGCTTGAAGCCTTAAACCTCCATTCACAATCTTCTAAAATACATAATAATGCATAGCTGCAGAGAATTAATCATTTTACATTTGATTAGCATACTTGTTTACAAAAAATACAGCCCATACATCAGACAAATAGAATCTGACATATATACATCCTGAATACATATTAACAAATTTACAAGTTTATATATAATTTTGTATACTATTGAATTCCAATATAGTTACATGCATTTAAATACAATGAATACAACTGAATACACTTGTATGAATATGCAAATACTTAATACCACAGTATACAAAATAAGAAAATAAATAGAGCCACTGTTGTGTTTTTACACCAGTAAATTACATTTGAATACATGTATTTAAGCACCCTAAACAAATATATATTTTCATATGTGTTCATAAGGAGGAAACACACAAATACGCATAAATACAACAATTTTAAACAAACAGCAAACCTGACAGCATTAAACCGATCAACCCGGAATTCAAACCTTTGAGCTATAGCATAATTCTCCATCACCTCTTTCAGTGTAGCCTTATCCTTATAAACTTGTCCAGCCATAACCTCCTTTTGATTAGTTTTTGAAATTATCAAATCCTTGTGTAGTTCGAACACTCCAATCGCTTCTCCTGAATTGACAAATTCTATAGCCCAGTGTACCATATGTATCGGAAATGTACCTTTGAACTGCTTCGTCTATTTGCACAATGTCGCCTTGATTTAAACTACCTCCGGATATAAGCTCTTTTTCGATAGTTGTTATGCACAAATGATACATCCCAAATTCTCTATTCTCCTTTTTCAATTCTACATACACTCTGTAACCCATATCATTGTGTATTTCCATTGGCGTGCGATTTCCTTCTACATTGTATTGTATTTTAATGGTCTTTGAGCTCAAATCTATACCTAGTTGATTAGAAATGAAGCAACTAGATCATTAAAGGAGGCATACTCCTTAATCAGTATTCCCTCAATTGAAAAATCGATATAATTGCCCTCATCGTTCCACTTGCCGAATGACGCAACAAAACTGTTAAACTTGCCATATGTGTAGAGCAACTACACCTTATTTTATATATATAATTTGTATCAATAGAAAAAAAAGGAGAAGAGAATTACAGAAGTTCGATCAGAATTTTCTCTGGTTTTTCCTTCCTTTCACGTTTTTTGAGTTGCTTTCTTTGCGCAGAATACATATTATTAGTGTGTACTCGTTTTAGTTCTTTATGTTAAATTAGGAGACTATCATGTGATTTGATTTCCTTCCGTTTTTAACAAGTTTAAGTTCCCTGAATTTGCGCATCACAGTTACTGTATTTCACTGAAATTCCGCTTGAATACATTGAAATACAGATAATACTTAGCTGGATTTCCAGTTTTTATGCCTATTTTTTTCTTGTATTAATGAATACACTAACTTAAATACATAAAATACATTGTATAAAAATATAAAAGGTATCTATAAAACGTAATAATATCAAAAAATATTTATAAATGACTAATTAGGTATAAAAGATGCTGCTTTATGAAAAATCTCTTTTTTGTTGTTTCAATGTGGTTAGGACTCATACATCGGCCCAATGGACCAGTCCATGTTGAAGATCGGCTTAGGCCCTTGGAAATGCTGATATAGAGCCCAGAGCTCAAAGCCCAAGTTTCTGAACTGGAGCTTGCGTCAAACTTTTAAACATCTTAGGATCTCCAGTCGGAGCGTGAAAGTTCGATTCAATGGGAGACAACAGCGCTACAACCACCGCACCTTCGCCGGCGAAAACCGCCGCGGTGGAAGATGCTCTTCTCAAGCAATTCTTCGCTGAGGTCAGTGAAGTTGAACGCGATAACGAAGTTAACAGGTTCATCTCTTCAATCAATGTTGCTTCTAGTTGTTATTTAGTTGATTTTTGTTCGCATATTCATATCTCCGTGTGTATAACTGTGCCAAGAAACTAGCAAGGCTGATACTTATATGCTAATCTGGATGGGTAATTTTAGCGTGATCTTTGGAAAAAAGATGCTTAAGGCTGGTAGGATTGATTACCGGAGAATTTTTCTACCCTTTAGGCGAAATAAATACTTTACCTTATAGTAAATTTAATAATAAATTAGTGTAGAAGGCGTATGAAACCATAATTTCGTAGGCAGAAGAATCCATGTGTTTATGATGATTTGAGATCTTAAATTGAGCAGTAAGGAGCCAATATTTTTGTAATTTATTGTATTAAAAGGAGGAGGATAGAAAAACCGTGTTCACTGTAATGGTTTGATTGGTTTCAGTTAGAATCATAAAGCCAACTCTTATCATCATGATCAATGAGGATAAGAACTCCAAACTGAGTCTCATGGATGATAACATGTATATCTGCCGTGAAATTCTCTTGTTCTATTCCTGGGAGGCACTCAACTTCATGCTAAGTTACGTTACAACAAAAAAATAAAGAACGGAAAGGGTGCTTTGTTATTGGATTGATGGAATAGTCTCATAGAAGTGTCATATCTTATATGAAGATGACACTTCTTTTAATTCCCATGGTTGTGGTTGAGTATGGTGGTTGTGGGTGGTGGTGGTTGATAGTGGTGGTAGTGATTTTTTTTTTGGAAGGAGGGAGGGGGG
>MU739262.1:103424-119851 GCA_026770625.1 Nicotiana glauca
GGGGGGGGGGTGGGGGGAATAGCAATAAATTTTGATCAAGAGTTTCTTAAACCAAGGTATGAAAATATTTCCATCACGTAATATTTTATATATATTCTGAACATCTAGCAATACATTGAGATGATGAATTAATCAAGTTATGCATATTCATTTTAATAGTAGTATTATGTTTAGAGGCCAATAACTTTATAGGTCGATAACTGACATGCTAAAACTGCATTTATCAATAGCCGCTTCTCTTCGACTCCAACGTGTCATTGGGATAATTTCAATACCAGTAAAAGAATCCTCAGTGGAAAAGCAATAAAGAATCTTCTTTTCCACTGAATGCTACCAAACGTTGAAAGATAAATCAGCTAAAAATAATACTCCAATAAACCATTCCTTTTTGTAAACTAGAGTACATTTCTTGGGCGAGTAAAGCTTTCTTATCTTCACACAAGTTACAACATTCTACAAGACAAATTACCTCTATGATACATGAAAGCCTCTGCAGGAAGATCCCAAGTGCCTCAAAGCCTTAAATCTTGAAGAGGATAAATTTGTCCAAATGGCGTAATCAAATGTCCCTGAGCATATCTTTCAAACCCACCCGTCACATTCGTGCGCTCGGACTATCGATTGACGATCGTTAGTTGTCCATCACACGATCAGGCTGCATGTGGGTGGGTCAGAGGCAGCTGACTTTTTTCGTTCAAATTTCACTCTTTAAAGTACTGTATCTTTGTAACTAACTTCAGTTCACCCAAATAGACAAGAATAGCAGTTTTATAGAATAAAATATAAGAGCTGTGAAATGAAGAATTATTAGAAGGTGGAAGCATAGCATTAAGTATATACCGAGCATGTACCTTTAAAGCAAGGAGAAGAGTAATATTATCTGAATAGTCAATTACACAGAATTAGAATTACTAAAAGAAAAGGAAAAAAAACAGCTAAGAATTAGTACTTAGAACTGCACATTGACATATTAAAATATATATCAACTATCAATTCCAAAAATTGGTACAAGTTTAAAGGAGCCAGAGACAGGAGAAAAACAAAAAAAGACTATTACAGCAATAGCCCCACTAGAAGGGTGTGTTATTATGGAGAAAGCCTGAATTGAGATGTTTACTAGTCATGGTAACATGTATATCTCAACTTGATTTATGATTTACAACATTACCAAACAATTTCTTTTTTCCCTTTCTATTGCTTTTTGGTGGGTGGGGGGCGAAAGCCACAACAAAATTATTAGGCATTCGGTTTGGGCCGGGGTAATTGGGCTAGGTAAATTGGGGTTGGTCTAGGTTCGAATTTAAAGAAAAATTGGGTCACATTTTAAAAACCCAATTTATTAAATAAAATAATTTGTAAAAATAATAAATAAATAAATAAAAATCATTGGTGCATAAAAAATGATTTAAAATAATTCTGTAACACTATAAAATATAAAAGATTATTTTTGCATAAATAATGTAGTTATAAGTAATATGAGCTATTATTGCAAAATGTGCAATTCTAGCCTTAAAATGCAAATGTATTTATGATAAAAATGTTAAAGTATTTAAAAACTAATCTGGGTGCAAATGGTGAAATCAGATGATAAAATCATTATAGAAATAATTTGTGATGCAATTAATGATTATTTTCATAATAAAATATGGAAATAAATTGATTAAAAATCTTTATAAATTATGAAAAAATTAGTAAAATACTTGATGATGTTCATGCACTATTTTGAAAGTATATATACATATTTGAAATATGTGAAGAGGAAAAATTGGGTATCAACAACATCTGCGCACCCGCGCCTGGCAGAAAATGTCACACTTGCGACTATGCCCGCTCATGCGCTTCCCTTTATCGAAGAAGCGACTTCGCTTCTATGGAGACTTTCACACTTCTGTGGTCTCAGTGTCCCCCACTCACTTCCGCACCTGCGGCCACTCCCACCGCATGTGCGATTACACCAGAAATTCAACAAATCTCATAAATGCTCCAAGTTCAAATTTAATCATTGACCATTCGAATCCACGAGAGGTTCCCGAGACCCCCATCTAAACATACCAACAAGTCCTAATACAAGATAAGAATTTATTCAAACCCTTAAATCACGCCAAACAACAAAAATACGAATCGCATCCCAATTCATGACTATTGAAACTAACAAATTTTTAACTTCTACATCGATGTCAAAACCTATCAAACCAACTATGACTGACCTTAAAGTTTGCACACAAGTCATAAATGATACAATGAGCCTATTTCAACTTTCAAAAAACCAAAATCCGAGTGTCGTAACTACAAAGTCAACTATTGGTCAAACTTCTCAATTCTCCAAACTTCAACTTTTCCAACTTTCGCCAATTCAAGCCAAAATCACCTACGGGACTCCAAATCAATATCCGGACATACTCCTAAGTTCAAAATCACAATACAGAGCTATTGGAATCATCAAAATTCTATTCCAAAGTCATTTACACATAAGTCAATCTCCGGTCAACTCCTTCAATTTAGGCTTCCTACCTTGAGACTAAGTATCCTAATTTATTCTGAAACACCCTAGAACCCAACCAACCACCCGCCAAGTCACATAACAACAAACGAGCATAGAATAAGTAATAAATGGGGGAATGAGGCTACTGTTGATACTCAATGTTTTCCTCTTATATTTTTAAATGCATACATACTTTCAAAACAATGCATGAGCATCAATTAATATTTTTCTATAATTTCTGCATTTTTACAAAATTTAAATTAACTTATCCCTGGTATTTTTATTATGCAAATAATTACTAATTGCATCACAAATAATTTTATACTTATTTATTATTATTTATATTTATATTAAGCTTTAATCATTTTATGCATAAATATATTTATATCTTTAGGCTATAATTGCAATAACTTTTCAATGATAGCCCTTATATGCACAATTACATTACTTATACGGAAAATGACCTTTTATATTTTTTATAATATTGAGTAATTATTTTGAATTATTTTTTATGCATAAATATCATTTTTATCATTTATTATCCATTTTTATAAATTATTCTTTCAAATTAATTGGGTATTTAACAAATAGACTTTTTTTTAATTTGATATCTTTTGGGATCTAGCCAAATTACTACCTCAACCCAATTAAATCATACCCATGACCCAATTTCCTATAACCCGCCCCAACCCTGATGGAATCCTAGCCGTTGATCTTAGAAGATCAATGGTCCAGGATCCATTTCCTTTTTTAATTAACCCCTAACCCCCCTAAATCTAATCATTTCTAAAATTCCATAGCCCATAAATCCCTTCCTCCTCTCCTCTCCTTTCTTTCAACCTTCCCTAACCCTTGCCCCCCGTCACCTGAACCCCTTCAATCCATGGGGTTTCTCTTCAATCTTGGGTCTTATCTGGCCTCCTATCTCTACTGGTATTATGATTTTCGTGTTATTTGACGGAATCTCAGAGAGATCGACACAGACTTAGTTCAAATCCCTCATTTTCTCGATGAATCCGACTGTGTTCATTCTTATGTTTGTGAGTACTGATATCTTCGTGTTTATGGCTTCAAATCTCTAGTTCAAACCAGAATTTTTTCATAACCTAACTATTTCTGGCTAAATCATTCAGATCTCCTTAGATCTGAAACGATTTGAGTTTATTTGTTACTTTTCCTTTAAGATTCTGCTATTTTTCTTATTATTGTTAATCGGTTTTTGTTTTCCCTAAAAGCTAGACTTTCATCTTTTTAAGTTTCTGCAAAAATATATTAAAATATTTAAGTGTTTGACTCCGATTTTCTTCCTTTACTTTTCGACTGATTTTCATCCCTATGTCTTTATGCCCAAGGGTTTCTAATTATTCTACTGCTTGCTATAATGTTTGCCCGTTTATTTTGGCCCTATCAAATAAACTGATTAATTGGTTTACTTGTTTAATTAGGGTTTGAAATTGCACTCCTTTTCAAAACTGATACCTCTTCGAAAGATTCTTACTTATTTTTTTCTTATATGTAATTCATGATTGGTACTACTTTCCTTAATTATATCACTAGCCTAATTTCTGGGCTTTGATTATTATGACTGACCTATAAATGGTCTCTGGACTTATTGCTTACTTTATTAAACCTCAATTTTATCCGCTAATAGATTTTGTATGAGATTCTCTTTAATTTAAGTGACATTTTTCAGGATTCCGTCCTCTTAATTGATTGGTGTTTAATCCTAATTAAATGGTTAATTGATTTTGCATACCTTATTTGTGTACCCTTGATTTTCCTACCTTACTTTTTTTCTCTACTGTATGCTATATAATCCTTTTACCATTCTGATTTTAAACAGAAAAAGACCTACGATTACAAGCACACACTGAGACACACAAGCTCACACCTACACTTACACACTTACACTCACATAACTTCGGTTCTTTCTATCACTCTGATTTGTTGCATTGTCTACTCGGCTGAAATCCAAGGCTAGACTCCTGGATTCCAATTGTCTTCACCTTCCTATTTGCATTCTCCCTAACTGGTATGCCTTAATTCCTGTTATCTTTTTCTATTCTATATGCTTATGTAGTCAGTTTTATCACAGAACTCAACATGCTTCTGTTTGGTACATAATTCTTGACTATATCTTACTTAACTGTTAAGCCTTAGTTCTTGTTGTCTTGCTCTTTTCCATGTGATTATATGATTAGTTTACTCAAGCTTCGATATGCTTCTGTTTGCCATATATTTGTATTCTTCCTGAATAGCGAGCCTTATTCCTATTAACCTACTCTGTTTTATATGCTTGTGTGGTTAGTTCACCTTAGCATGTCTAGTCCATGATTTTTGTTTACTTCTTTCTATATTAGTATGCTTTAGTTCCTTGTACCTTGTGTTATGTGTTTGTTTGCTTGGTTATTTCAAACTTCAGCATGCTTCTGTTCAACATATGCCTATATGGTCCCACATAGTGATAATTAATAGACTAGGTAATCATTAGTAATATGAAACCTTGATGGATTCAGTTGTATGCTCCCTATTCAGAACATGTTTAGGTGTTGCCAATATGTGTGGTAAGTTTTGTTTGTAATTCAAATATTTTTGCCTTTGTTGTGATTGCTTAATTCTTGTATATCATCCATGTCTGAACTAATACAAATCTGCGAAATATGGACTCTGTTTTGTTTATAGTCTTGTAATTTGAACCTATTTGTTCCTAAAAAACCAAACTATTTTTCTAAAACTATCCCCTCTCCCTTACATATACTATTTTCAAACTCTTACGAGGTTCCTAGCACCTTTAGTGTAGGCACTGTCTAGGGTCCCTAAGACTCCTTTGAACCCTTACATATTAGAGCCGCTTTCCAATCTCATGTGAATTCTATATTGAATGTATGGATCTAGTGTGAGCATTGCCCGGGGTCCTTGAGGCTCTTTGGGAACTTTAACACACTGGAAGCCTGACTTAAGGTGTTGTGTATCTTGCTACTGCTTCCAGACTGTTGTGTTGAAGTCCTGGCTCTCATGTTTTTGTTGGGCCTGCTAAGGCTCCCTATGGTGTAACTAATAGCTTTATTTAATTCATTCATATTGGTCTATAATAACGTAATAATCCTTATAAAAATAGATATGGGGTTATTAGTAAAAGTTGGGGAAGGAATTTTTATATATCCTTGTCAGGTTCGAGTAGAAACCATGTCTGTAGGTTGTTGTGATTCTTTATGTGCATACCATTAGAAATCATGCCTATAGGATCTTGTCCCACTGTTTGAAATCTAGAATTTTCATACTCTGGCATAGTAGAAATCATGCCTATAGTAAGTTTGTCAATTCTGCATCAAGAATCCATGTTCTACGCATATTCTCAATCTCAATGTGCATTTGAGATCATGTATATAGGATTTTCTTTGTATAAATTACTGAACTTGCCTGTCAATTTGTTAACGTCTCCGCCAATTTAGATATCATGCCTATAGGAGATATATAAAAGATCAGTTTCTGCTGTTTAGATATCATGCCTATATGGAGTTTAAAATCAGTTTATGCAATTTAGATATCATGTCTATGGGGAATTTAAAATTAGTTTATGCAATTTAGATATCATGTCTATAGAAAATAAATAAATCAGTCCCAACACTTAGAAATCATGCTTATAGGAGCTAACTAATTCTGTAAATTAGAAAGCATGTCTATAGGATCTAAAGAGATAAAAACCTGTTAGTTAAAATTAGTAACTGGTTTATAAACTGTAGTTGTTGACTAATAGTTTTAATACCATGCCTATAGGATTCTGCTCTGGTCCTCACTTAGGCATGCTTATAGGGTAATTAAATCTGGGTCTAAAAATTGTGGTTTTTTGCTGCTAGGAACATGCCCGGATTTAGAATATTAACAAAAATCAATAGGCAAATTGATAGGTGATGGTGCTCGCTTTAATAAAGTTGTTATGCTATATTCGGTTCATGCTCATCTAGATATCCTACCCATAGGGTATTAAATTAATAAAATTCTCTATTTGAATTGCGTTTGTTGTTTACTTGTGGAGGTTAACATGAGCCTTTATTTACTTCTTATGCGATAGTCCTATATGAATTTCTGTTTGTCGCTGATCTCTTATTTTTAAGCAACATAGGTGAGTCTAGATCCATCCGAAATGGAATCCCTAAACACCTCCAGGACTATAGGTAAGGGACGAGCAGTGCACGCATATGGTACACATTAGAAGCTACTATAATGCTTAGGTGACAACTGAAAGATAGTAATGGGGTAGTAAAGGAGATGATCACCTGTGCGCTAATGCTATGTGTAACACCCCAATTTGGGGAAAGTTACCAAGTATTGCATAGAAATGATCCTATAGGCTAAAAAACCTAGGACCCTTTTTATTCTTGTTTTGAAATGATGTTTGTCTAAACTATTTTATGCTGCTTTAAGACTAATTCGCTTAATTAAGTTTTGCTGGGACCCACCGTTGTGGACCTTGAGGGATGTCTAACACCTTCCCCTCAAGGTAATTTTGAGTCCTTACCCAATCTCCGGTGATATAAACTGGTTTCATGAGTTAATTATTCTAGGTGCCCTAACACACCTTAATCTGTTAAGTGGCGACTCTTAAAATCCATTACCCAATCCCAAAAGGAAAGAAGTTGTCCCAAATGTCGAAACCCGGACTCTGCAAGAAAAAAAGGAGGCGCGATGGCATGGCTACTTAGATGTGGATAATTAGGCTCTTACCATAACAAGCTTGCTTTTTGTGAATTAGTATTAAGCATGCTTTATTCTGTTAATATGTGCATACCTTTTCCCCTTCCCCCTTTATCTGGAATTAGTTGCCTATTTTCAAGCATTTATGATTTTATTTACTGTAGAAACTGACTTGTCTCCTTGTTTTCTTTCTTAAATGTTTTTCAATTATTAAATACTGCATTTATCATTTTAAACATGAAAATACGTGACAACATGCTATTTATTGTTGCATAAATCATGCTCAACATAATATTCCACTTGTGCGTATAGCAACGCTTGATGAGTTTTTGCGCCCTTCCTATGTATCACCTTTTAAATTTGGAAAGGCTTATTTGCGGTAAAACTAGTCTATTAGCGGTGCAATTGACGGTTCCGTGCCTTTAACCCTCAAGTTATCCACTTGAGGGTACCAGTCTAGACCTCTATAGAAACCTTAATCTGATTAATTGTACATGCATCATGGTCAAACCTAGTCGGGTTAATATGTTGTCCACATAATAACCCTTTAAGACAAGCCTCGTCCAAAAATCCACTGGGGTTTCCATAATCCCAACAGACACAACCACGATTTTGTGCATTAGTTTTGGAGAAATAAGTGTCAATACGGTAATCATTGTTGTATAAATAGTCGAATGTGGAGGGGGAAAGGGTCTAACCATATTTGTTTTGCAGAAAATGAGGCATGAAGTCCCCAGGTTCGTCATGGTCTGGAACATACCACCATTGTTGCTAGATTGGTGGGAGTATCTTCCATCAAGTGGTAAAAATCATGTGAAAAAGGGTCTTGGGAAATTTGCCTTCTTTGTTGGACCTATAACCGAACAACATGTTGATCGAAGCTACCATAATGTTCTGGGTCAAAGAAAGATCCGTGTTTTTCTTTGGAAACATAGAATGACTTGGAAGAAATAGGGGGATTCGCTGGGCTATCCTGGGATAGTCCTGGTTTACTAGTACCAGAAAATCGCAATACTAGGGGGTTTCTGAAAATGATGGGTCTGAGAAAGAATGAGGACTTGGAGTGCCTGAAAAAGTCTTACATACCTTTTGATTTCCTCTATGAACGATACGGTCACAACAAATCTTATCGTATTTTTCATGATGAATTCTCCATCTTTTCCCTAGGTTGGATTCATCGCAAGGTTTTTGTGTTTGCTTCTTAGGTATGGTAGTAATCCCGATCCAAGAGGATATAATCCACACCAGACTGGCTATGGTAACCAAAACCTTGATGGATGGGATCAAGGGGAAGACATATACCATTGTCCCTATGATCATAGCAGACATATACCGGGCCTTAAAGCGCTGTCAGAAGGGTTACAAATGATTCGAAGGTTGTAATTTGCTGCTACAAGTTTGGTTGTTAGAGCATCTCCAAAGAGGTCAATACTGTCAAGAGTTTTTGCGTAGGCCATGGAATGATCACATAGCTTTCCATAATCCTAAAAGAATGACCTATATCCCAGACAGGTTTGCTTAACCCGAAAATGCTATAGGATGGGCGCAAATTTTCAGCAATTTGACCGAGGATCAAGTTCAATGGATGTTCAAATGGTTCCCTACCAACGAGTTCATCATCAGATCTAGGGATATTCCCCACTTGGTACTTATTAGGTTAAGGGGCATATACCCTTATGTTCCCATCAGGGTCATGAGTCATGTAGGCAGGAAGTAGGTCATACCTTGAGTTTCTAAAATGGGTCACTACATGGAAGATTTTTAGGATGATGACGTCCCATACAAATATGAAGCTCAGCATATGTGGCATTTGAAAATTATCGCCGAAAAGGATACCATTGAGCTAGATCAATATCATGCCAGTCATGTGTACTTCGACCCATCATGGTTAGAAGATAACATAGCAGAAATATTCGAGCCAAGGGTTGGTCAAGGAAATAGAGTCATAGATGAAGTTGCCGAAGCGCAAGTGAAATATAAAAAACTGTGCAAAAGAGTTCATGAGTCCGAGGACGAGCATTTGGAGAGACACAAGACAGATATGGAACTAATTAATGAATGGAGGGAGATGGCTGTTAGATCAAGCAAAAGGTTGGAATATCTGGAGTATAGTCTGATGGAATTGGAGGGAAAAATTAGGAATAGAGTCACCGATTGCCAGAACGTCGAAGGACGACATTTAGCAAGGGCATACGTATTGTTGAACCTACGCAAACTGGGAAATTTAATCGACGAAGCCAACAACATTAAGCCTGGAGAAGGTCCTTTTGGGACCAAGTAGATTAGGTTTATTTACTTTTCCAAGTAAAATAAGGCCAAGTGCCATCATTGACTTAATCTTATTTAGTGTCGTTTTAGATTCATCTATTTTTATATTAATGAAATGAGGCAATTATTGGCACTGAAATTCTCCAAATCAACGTGTCGCTAGGCCTACCTCGGGCACAACGAGGCTCCCAAATTAGGACACGGATTGACATTCCCTCAATATGTGTTTAAATACTGCAAATATTTTTAGAATCCTTACTGACTTGTTTACCTTTTGTTTTTCCTTATTTTTATTACTCCCATCCCCTAAGGTTGGTTCACACATACTGGCATCATCAGCATACCACACCAGATCTAGAGGCCCTCCTCCTCCTCCTTCGAGTAATCCGAAAAGCAGAGGAAATGCTAAGATGGATAATTTGAGTGGTATCCGAAAAGAAAATGATGAGAATGTCAAAACTTTAGACGGTCAGAGTACTTCGGCATAGATTAATTTGGTCCTAGGATTAGAAAAGAAAATATTTGAGTTACAAGGAGAACTTGAGCATGTCCGAAATTTGGAAAACCTCTCCCCCACCCTAAACGTCCCAGACGTTAACCAAAAAAATGCTCAAAATCCAGCACCTCCTCAAAATACACCAAAACAACATCCACAAAATTCTCCCGTACCCCATCAATATGCAAATCCTCCCCAAAATCCTAATCCTCCACCAGTACCCACTCCTCCTTAGCACCAACATCTTCCTACCCAGTACCCGTAAACCACTTACCATACACCCCCGAATATCCCGCAACCTATCCTTGATCCGCAAAACTCCACCAATGATCACCACTACACTCCAACCCCTGGCACCCACCAAAACAATTCCATATACGTGGAAACCTTACCTCACTCTTCTCAACTAACATCATACGCTCCAGAATATGCCGAGAAGGACATAATCATCAAGAACATGGTTGAGGAGCTCAAGAAGTTGACAAGTCGAGTTCAGGGTGTTGAAGAAGGTAAAGGGATAGAAGGTCTGAACTACGAGGATTTATGCATACAACTAGATATGAAACTGCTGGAGTGTTACAAATCTCCCAAGTTCGAAATATTTGACGGAACGGGTGATCCCAAGGTTCATCTAAGAACTTATTATGAAAAGCTCCTGGGAGTCGAAAAAGATGAAAGGATTCGAATGAAGCTCTTCATGACCGGAGATGCACTGTCTTGGTACATAAGCCAGAATCCTAAGAAGTGAGCCAATTGGGTGAGCATGACATTAGATTTTATGGACTGATTCAGGTTTAATACAAAGAATGCACCGGATGTATATCCTTATCACACCTTCTTTTTCTCGAAAAGGGATATGGGAGTTTTTCATATTAAAGTGACAATAACCGAAATGGAATTTTTATTAGATTCAGAGTCTCTACTTGGAACAATTATATGGTGTCCCAAGTCACCGGTTTATTTTAAATCCCAAATCGAGGAAATTTGACTCTATTTTACAGTCTGCAAAATACAAAAATTCAGGTAAGGAATTCTGTTAACCCGGGAGAAGGTGTTAGGCATTCCCAAGTTACGTGGTTTTAACAAGGTCGCTTTAATTATCCGTTGGCTTAATTAAATTGTCCAATTACTTATTATTAAACCTATTTACATTTAGCCCTTTAACCGCTTTTAATTACTTGATTATTCATAATTTTAAAATTATCTTAAAACGAGTCACACATATGTGTACTCATTTTGTTTGGCACGTCAAGAATCATGTCACGCGTACATGTACACAATTAATAACGCTTCATTATTATTAAAAAATCTTGGCCAAAGTCACGCTAACACGTACCTTGATTCATTTTGGAAATCGTAATCATGTCACGCGAACGTGTACACAGTCACGATAATTCTTGCACATATCTATGTCACAAAATGAAACCTTACTTACTTTTCAGATCATTTAAGAATTCTTAGGGTGGTTGTACTTGGTTTAAACAGAGTATTAATGAACACAGCTTAAGGTATTTCAATATTGCAATGAAGACATAGGCAAGCGTACATCATGATCACGATATCATGATATGGAAATTCTCGGTAAATTTTCAGGAAGAACACAATTAGCAGAGCATTCAATACCTTCTTTTAATTAAAAAATCTATGCTTGTGTAAGAGTAGCAATAAGCAAATATGACAAAATGGGGAATCTAAAGACGTACGAGGAAAGATGAGATTTGGAACCCTCAATAACTGACCGCCCACTTCCTTCAAAGCCTTGCTAGCTTCAATTATCTCACCATGTTTCTCAAAGCTTTTAGTAACAACAAGAAAAATATTTCTTATATTCACAAGCAACTCCGCTTGAATTACAATAGATGAATCGACGCCAAATCAACCCCAACAGTGAAAACCCACTTGAACCTGGACAAAAAATGCAGCAACGCCATAACCTCGAAACCTCACCAATAACTCGAACGACGGCCAAATTTATGGATACAAATGTTAGAGTGAGAAGTATCAACTAGAATCTAACAGAAATGTTATCTCCTCCAGCAAATTTTACCAATTAGGAACTAGTTGGTTGGATTGTTGAATTATTACATTCGCTATA
The DNA here is from genome assembly GCA_026770625.1 of Nicotiana glauca. Taxonomy (NCBI): domain Eukaryota; kingdom Viridiplantae; phylum Streptophyta; class Magnoliopsida; order Solanales; family Solanaceae; genus Nicotiana; species Nicotiana glauca. The sequence goes on from MU739262.1 coordinate 115,461, forward strand.
TATTCAACTCTAATGTTATAAGTAGAACAAATCGGGGCGAGTTTTATGATATTCCGGCGAGATTGATTCTGCACTTTTTTGCTGTAAACACATTTGTGAAAGCCAATTCGAAAAGTGGAGTGTGAGAAACTCCCTTTTTGTGTATTCAGGTTGTGTCTTTTTAATTTTAGAGAAAGACCATCATCCCATCAGAAAATGGGGCATTGATTGTAAGAAGGAGGGTTTTGGCTGTAGTGGGTTTTTCTTGGTTATGTGACGTTTGTCGTTTTAGACCTTGGATTTAGGAATTAGAAATTATTTATAGGGAGTAGCAATTAGGTTAGGTCAAATGGAAAATGGGTATGGGCTCAATGTTTTGGGCTATCCGAAATTAGGCCTTTCCAACCCAAAATCTTAATTCTTTTCTACAAATTATGTAAAATCTATACTATAAAATACATAACTAATTCTAATTAATTAAAATATATTATATTATGAAACTATTTTTTGGTATTTTTTCAAGATTATATAAAAATAAAAATAGATAAAAATATGTGAAAAAAGTATTACTACATTAAGTACTAATTAATCTTAAATTAAATAGACTTGAAACTATTTTTGTGCTTTTGATTTTTAAAAAAATACAAAATAACAATAAAATTAGTATATCAAAATCCTAGAAAAATTCAAATAACTCAAATAAATGTATAAAATATGCGGAACTGCTAATATAGCTTGAAGAGGTGATAGGTCAAAAATTACATGTCTACAGTTGCCCCTCTTTGGCCGAAAACACGAAGAGTTTTCAGATAAAGAATGACGAGACAAGTTTTTTGATCCGACCCTTATTTAGAGAGACCAAAAACTAAAATAAAAGAGGGTGTGACCGAGCCCTAGTATCTGAGCTGCCTACATATCCTTGGCTATAAAGGAATCAAGTCATGTGTAGTTCAAAGCTAGGAAGAGTGATGAAGTATATCGAGGTGGAGATCCGATTGAGGTGTCGTCAAGGTTCCGGTCCGCAGTCCTGTTATTACATCAAAATCAAAAATTAAAAAGACTAACTAAGCCTATCAACTACGAGTTACAACATTCCTATTTATGAGTCGTCTGAAACTTGATCTTGAGTCTTGGTTGGTTCTTCATGTGGACTCTGATCTAAATCATGATGCTTGTTAGCTGCGGGTGTTATTTCATTCTTTCATGACTTCTTTCGATTATGACCGGACATGCAGTGCTCATGACTTCAGCCATGTCTTGAGCAGTGCACATATTTTATCTGCTTCTACATTTGGATTCACTTCCCTCTTTTTTCTTCTCTCTTTTTCCTTCTTTTTCTTTCTTTTCTCTTAGATTGAGACTTCTTCTTTGGTCATCTCAAACCCTGTCGAATCGCATTCTTGAGACGAGCTTCTGCTACTTCGAACTTGAATTGAATTCTGAAATGATCTCCCTCGTTCTCCAGGTGGGCACCTGCTACCGACTTGAAATTTGAAATGAATTCCCTTGTTCTCCAGGTGGGTGCCTACTACTGACTTGAAATTTGAAGTAACTCTAAAATGAATTCCCTTGTTCTCCAGGTGGGCACCTGTTACTACAGCAAAACAAACAAAACAAAAGAAACTTTTCTACCCCAGTTTGCACTAGGAAGATTTGTTAGTTGTTAGCAAACCTATGAATCACATATGCTGTGAATGAAGGATGCAATTGAAGACTCGACTAGGATGTGCGTCTCCTGTGAGTAAAACCAAGAAAATTTCAACTAGCAAATGCGTCTGCTAAAAAAACTGAATGATCCAGAATAGGAAGTGCGTTTCCTAGATTTAAGATTGAGCTTGCGGAAAGCTATAAACTAAGCTTGACTAAAGTAAAAACTGACCATATTCTCTAGGCGGAACCCCTGATTTCACAAAAACTAAAGATTAATAACTTAAGAAAACTAAAAATGACCTTGTTTTTTTCAAATCCAGGCTTCCTTCCTTTTAAAAAAAAAATTATCCTAGGAGAAAATTCATCAGACCAGATTTTTATCTCTTAGGAGAAAAATTCATCAGACTAAGACGTTTATCCTAGGAAAAAGTTTATCATACTAGGTTTTTTTTTGGTCTCTTTGGAAAAAAATTGATCACACTAAGATTTTGATCCTAGGAGAAAGTTCATCAGACTATGTTTTCTATCTTAGGAGAAAGATAAGATTTCGATCCTAGGAGAAAATTTATCAGACTAAGTCCTTTTTTTGTTATCGTAGGAGAAAGATTCTTCAGACTAAGATTTTTATCTTAGGAGAAAATTCATCAGACTAGGTCTTTTATCTTAGGAGAAAGATTCATCAGACTAAGATTTCGATCCTAGGAGAAAATTCACCAGACTAGGTCATTTTTTTTGTTATCTTACGAGAAAGATTTATCATACTAAGATTTCTATCCTAGGAGAAAATTCATCAGACTAGATTTCCTATCTTAGGAGAATGATTCATCTGACTAAGATTCCGATCCTTGTAGAAAATTCATCAGACTAGGTCCCTTTTTTGGTTATCTTAGGAGAAAGATTCATCAGACTAAGACTTTTATTCTAGGAGAAAATTCATCAGATTAGGGCCTTTTTTTGTTATCTTAGGAGAAAGATTCATCAGACTAAGATTTCTATCCTAGGAGAAAATTCATTATGATAGGTTTCCTATCTTAGGAGAAAGATTCATCAGACTAAGATTTCGATCCTTGGAGAAAATTCATCAGACTAAGTCCCTTTTTTTGTTATCTTAGGAGAAAGATTCATCAGACTAAGTTTTTTATTATGAAAAATCCATCAGACTAGAACTTTTTATCCTAGGAGGCAAAATCTGACGAGCAAATGGCAAAACTTTATGCATACGAGCAAGATAGATAAAGGCAAAGATTTGAGAAACTTCCCTTTGTCGCCTCTTCCCTTCATTTCATTTCTTTTTTCTTTTCTTTTTTCTCTTTTTTTTTGGAAACGCTTTCTTTGCACTGTTTTGTTCCTATTTCAAACGAAGAAAATTTTATCAGTTTGAAAAGTGATGGTTGGTTTGTGGCCTTGGTCTTGAGTAGCTTGGCTTTTGCTCGATCAACTTGAGTTGGTTTCAAGAGACTTTTGCTCTGCATCAACCCTAATTGTTTCACACCCAGTATCATTTGTATTTGTGGGTCAATCAACTTATCCTAACTGAAGATCTTTTCTTAGGTGACCTTTTCTGATATCTTGAATGACTTCCTGCTTTTTGAGCAATTTCTCTGTCAGAGAGAATCACTAGTTATCTTTGCTCGCGCCAAGTAGGCTGACAATAGTCTTTTGGGAAGCCTTTGCATGAGTCCTCAAGGTATATTGATAGTAACAATTGAGTGTGTTGGCCAAATTTACTTTATGCAATTGAAAAGTTGGTAGCAGATTTTTAAATCTTTTCTTGCTTGTTTTGACAAGGACTGACTCAGAGTGAAGGATGCAATGATGCAAAGAAACAAGTATTAACAAGAAATGCCCCTGTCGGAAGGACATGAGGAAGTTTTTTTAACAATAACTAGCCTTAATGATCATGACATGCATTTGGGACTTAACGGCCTGATCTATCCAACTAATCCAATCTCCCCTTTTTACCATTCTTGTGATCTTTGAAGTTGGGCTTGTTTGTGCCAATTCTTTGCATGAACTTCATGTCTCACTTTCGACTAGCGGTGCCCCGAGGGATTTTCAACAACAAGTCTCTCTCATTTATTCATCTTTGCTTACCATCGTCTTACAGTGCTCGTGAGGGTTTTCACTAATAAGACTCCCTCATTTTTCTTTTTCTTTCCCTCTCTATTTGTAAGCAACTCGATGGTGTTCTACGTCGTGAGACAACTATTGCACATTGCATGCGTCTCTGGGCATTCTTGAAGGCTAATCAGGTGGTCTTTATTTGGAAGCTTTTTGGATAGGATTGGAAAGAAAGGATGTCATTAAGGCTCAAAATAGACTCTAAGTAAAGGGGGTTGTAGATTTACAACTCTTGGAATCGAATTTTTCAAAAGTGAAATAAAATATTTTCCCCAGTTTCAGCTGTTGGGGATTTTTTTGTAATTATATTTTTTTTATTTCTTTTTTCTTTCTTTTTTAGTTGGACCGAACCGTGAGGTTGGATACGTATTTTTTTTTCTTAAGGAATCATGTCTAACGTAGTTCAAACATTTGACCTAACTATAATTTTTCTTTCTGTTCCTCTATTTTTTTCTTTTTTCTTTTTTTTTCTTTTTCTTTTTGTTTTGCCCTAGCTTCTATCTTCTGAGGGCATGGACCTCCAATAGTTCTTTTTTTTTCACCTGAACTTTCAAAGAGCTGCCCTAGTTTGTACTCTTGGGGCATGGATCTTTATCGTTATTACTTTTTTTTTTTTTTTTTTTTTTTTTTTTTTTTTTTTT
>MU739262.1:120909-136950 GCA_026770625.1 Nicotiana glauca
GGTAGCATAACAATTGCCTCCTAGCCTCGAGAACGCCACATATATTATCATTTATAATCATGACATTGATGAATATGTCTGTCTTTTTGGTGTGTCAGGGTCACAAGACACTTTTCATCCCTTAATGTCAAACTTTCCAACAAGCTTCAATTGATTCTTCCTCAACCCGATCTTCATAATGATTTTGAAGGTAAATATTTTTAACCTCCACGGGTATGACTATTCTAGTTCCACTTGAATTTTACTCGAGCTTAATTTCAAGGTATTTCAAATCTTTTTCATCCTAAAAAATGTCTGTTTCTCACTTATCCAATTCAAGACTAAATCAGTTTTCTAGGATCTGGCCAAAAATTCCGCATGCATGTCATTTCACTAGAATCCGAGTTACAACACTAAAATAACCTGGATAATGAAAATTGCAACGAAACAAACAGACAAGACTCACACAAATAGAATGGAGGGATATAAGGGTTTGACTCAATAAAATAAATAAAATCTTGATGACAACCCTGAAATAACCTAGAATATAGAAAAACATCAAAATAAGCTACCAAGATTCCTTCTTAGTGAGGAGAAAATGGTTTTTCAATTGCTAAGCTTGACATTTAGCCATATATTTGCTCATCAGAATCACCATGGCCTTCTCCAATTTCAGTCGGCAAGTTCCCGAGAGGATTCTCATACTCCATGTCACCACCTATCATCCCCATAAAGTGTGCACCATCATGTCCAAGCAAAGGATTCTGCGTGATATTCTGGGTGTCATTGTATTGGATCACAATTAGTTTTCCTGGATCATCCTTTCTATTTCTCTTTTCGAATCCCGACAACTTTCAATACTGTGCCCCTGAGCATTGAATTGATATTCGCGCCTTTTAGATGGGTCAAAGTTTCTTGCACGTGGGTCCACATGATTTGTAGGAATAGGTGCAATCATGTCATAATGCTTTAGTTTCTCAAACAAGCTTGCATAACACTCTCCTATTGGTGTAAAATTATCTTTCAACCTTTCTTCCCTTCTATACCCCTGGCTTGGATGTGGGTTATAGGCTACTTGAAAATTTTGTGGAGGCTGGTAGAGATTTGGTGATGCTCATGCTCGCCTTCTAGGGTGTTTCAGTAGCTGGACAACATACTGAGGTGGAGCAACAAAGTATTGTGAGTTCTGAGGTGGATAGTAGTGCTCAGGGGAGTCATGGGAAACCTTATGAGGCTGGTCATACCTTCGAGACGTTCTCCTAGGACCTCTTCTCGACTCTGATGTCATTATGATTTCTTTATCCATCTCATTTGTATAACTAAAATTATCAGATTCAATTTGGATAGCCTGAGTTGCAGCTTTGAGAGCTGCTTGACTTATGCTTGTCTTAAGGCCATTTTGTACCATTTCTCCCATTTTGATTGCTTTCGATAAGGATTCGCCAACTGCGGACATCATGTTTTGAAAGTAATCTAGCTCTTTCACCTGAAGGAAGACAATGATTAGTTCGTGGTCATCCATGGGTGGCTTAACTCTAGCTGCTTGTTCTCTCCATTTAATGGCATATTCCCTAAAACTTTCAGTTGGTTTCTTCTTCTGTAATGACCCGACCAATCGTTTTGAGCTTTTGCACTTTGATCGCCAGTTTTGGTCATGACTTGCCCCGTGTAACGCATTATGACTGATGTAGATCATTGGTTTTGGTTTTCATGAAAATCAGAATAAATTTGAAAGAACAGTCTCAGTTGAAAGCTTTGAATTTGAAAGGTTTGACCAAGAGTTGACTTTTTTGTATATGAGTTCGGATTGGAATTTTTATGATTTGGCTAGCTCCTTTAGGTGATTTATGACTTAGGAGCGAGATCGGAATGTATTTTGGAAGTCCGTGGAAGGATTTGGCTTGAATTGTCAAGGTTAGTATTTTGGCGAATTCCGGTTGATAGGTGAGATTTTGATCCGAGGGTCGGAATGGAATTCTGAGAGTTGTTGTAGCTTCATTTATGTCATTTTTGATGTGTGTGCAAAATTTCAGGTCATTCGAACGTTGTTTGATCGGGTTTTTGATCGAAAGTGTATTTCAGAAGGTTTTGGAAACTTAGGTTTGAATTCGATGAAAATTGATGGTTTTAGTGTTGCTTGAGGTGTTTTAGTGATTGGAACAAGTTTGAATGATGTTTCATGATGTGTTGGTGCTTTTAGTTGAGGTCCCTGGGGCCTCGGGTGAGTTTTGAATGGTCTAATGGGCTAGTTTTGATGTTGGAAAGTTGCAGGTTTTTCATTCCAGCTGCTGCATGTTTTAAGTCTTCACGATCGTGTGGGTTGAGCCGCGATCGCGTAGAAGGAAATTTGGAAGAAGGCGAATTGCTCTTCGCGTTTGCGTCTGATGGTCTGTGTTCACGGAAGGTTGGTTAATGATGCTTCGCATTCGCACGATATGGATCGCTTTCACGTAGAATGAGTTGGAGTCCAGTGATTTTAGTCATCGCGTTTGCATCAGCTGAGCCACGTTCACGTAAGAGGGGAAGCTGAAGCTTCGCATTCGCATTCATTTTGTCGCATTTGCATAGGCCCTTTTGAGGCCTGGAAGATTTTTTTATCGCGATCCCGATCGCGAGCCTGGGGCCGCGATTGCATAGAAGAAATCGTCAGCTGGGCAGAAGGGTTTTTAAACATATTTCATCCGTGAGCCTAATTCATTTTCCTCCATTTTTGAGTATTTTTAGAGCTTCTTGGGAGCAATTGAAGAGGGATCAAAGAGGATTGATTGGAGGTAAGTTCTATGAACTAAAAAAAGGTTATTATTATGTGAAATTAACCTAGAAATTGATGGAAAATTTAGCTAAAATTGGAAGAACTAGGGCTTGGGATTTTGAGATTTTTAAATTGGGATTTGAAGGGCCATTTGAGCTCAGATTTGAGAGTTCTTAATATGCATAGACTCGTGGCAAGATAAGGAACCCGATGATGTGAAAATTTCTGAGTTTCGAGAAGTGGGCCTGGGGCTCGAGTTTTGGTAATTTCAGGATTTATGCTCGATATTGATTGTTTTCGCTTGAGCTTTGTTTCCTTAGCATATTGTGATGTATTCGCTCTAATTTTGGATAGATTTAAGCGCGTGGGGGTTGATGTGAGGGAAAAAGGCATCACGAGCTAGAGATTTTGCCAGTTCGAGGTAAGTAATGATTGTAAATGCTGTCCTGAGGGTTTGAAACTCTGGATTACACATTGTTGTGTTACTTTGAGGTGACTTACACGCTAGATGATGAGCGTGGGGTAGAGCACCGCTGGGGATTTGTGACATAGTCCATCCCGAATGACTACTTTAATGAGTAATTGATAGTTAACTGTTTGATGTTATTATACCTTGTGTTGTATGCCATGTTTGGGCCCTTGTGCCGACTTGCTGAGACCCTTAGGGGCATTTGAATGATTTCTCCTCACTCTATTTGTTTTAAAGTATATCCTCAGTCATGTTTTATCTATTTATTTCTCAAACCTGACTTTATCATTATATTCTTAAAAAATGTGGAAAACTGCTTTGGGCTGAGTTCCCTGTTTTACTAATAAAGACCAAGGGTCTGATTATGAGATCGACGATTGAGATAGACTAAGAGTCTGATGGTGATATTAATGACTGAGAGAGGCTGAGGTCCTAGTTGTGAGGATTATACATCTATGGATCGGGTTGCACGCCGCAAAAGTATATATGCATATGGATATGGATCGGGCTTCACGCTGCATGAATATTGCGCTTCAGCCGTAAAGGGCCCCTCCCGGAGTCTGCACACCCCTAGTGAGCACCGTCGACGAAATATATATGGATCAGGCTGCACGCTGCAGCGATATGTAGATTGGGTTGCACGCCGCAGCGGTTACTATATGGTACCTATTGAGCATGAGTGCTGAGTGCGAGTGCTGGTTGGTAAGAGTTGAGTCACGAGTGACAGAGAGGCCAGTTCGAGGGGCGATAGATATATACATGCATATGAGTGATGTTTTGCCTGAGAGGCCTATTTATGAACTTATTGATTTTACTTCTCTTAAAGTGAGTTTCTATCGAATATGTCGATTTATTGATTGTTTTCACTCATCTTTTTATTGATCCTCTGTCGGAAAGTTGAACATATGTTTTTAAAACAACTTTTATTTAAACTGGGATTTATGAGATTTTCAAAAATTAATCATTGACTTGGCATTGGTTATTCCCACTGAGATTTTCAAGTTATGAAGTGTTTATTACTATTGTTCTGCCCGAGGGGCTATTTTACGAACTATGCTTTGCCCCAGGGGCCAATTATGGTTTTAAATCTCAATTATTATTTTAAATGGTATTGAACCCCTACTGAAACTTTTAGAAAATATTACAAAATGATCTGTACAAAAATCTGGATTTTAAAAGGGAAGATTGACTCGTATTTTGATTTGGAAGCGTGTTGTGCTTGTTGAGTTTAACATAATTGTGGATTCATTGTCTCCTACTGCTTAGTCTTTATTTACTGTTATTACTTACTGGGTTGGAGTACTCACATTACTCCCTGCACCTCGTGTGCAGATTCAGGTATTTCGGAACCCAATAGCAGGTATTGGTTGCTCAGGCGCGGAGTCATCAGAGTTAGCAAGGTGGCTACACGACGTTCGTAGCACTGCTCCCTTTCTCTCATTTTATTTTTGTAGTCAGTACATTTTTAGACTTTCATTGTATTAAGACCTTGATAGTTGCACATGACTAGTGACACCCCGATGTCTGGCTTGTATTTTTATTCCGCACTGTTATTCAGAGTTTTATTAGGAAATATTGTTTAATTAAAGGCTTAAAAATGACTCTTAATGCTTAAGGGGTTAATGCGAGTGTTGCATCAACTGGCTTTGTCCTCACGAGAGGCGCCATCACGACCGGGCCGGTTGGGGATTGTGACAAGTTGGTATCAGAGCCTAGGTTACATAGGTCTCACGAGTCATGAACATGTTTAGTAGAGTCTCATGGATTGGTACGGAGATGTCTTTATTTATCCCCGAGAGGATGCAGAACCTTTAGGAAAACTTCACATTCTGGAATTCTTATCGTGCATCCTTGATTCAGCTTGAAAAGTAACTTTTGAAATTCCTTCCACTCATTTGCATGCGCGCATGAGCGCTTAGTATCAGATGTGCCTTGATGGCTTGTGATTCCTCTAATCAAGGGGCGAGATATGATCTCTGTAAGTTCGATATTGGGCCGATATAGAGGACTTGAGGCCGGATCTTTGCCTATGACTTGAGCACCGAGGTGCTGATTGTATGAGTAAGTGTTTTGGAACTTATATGTTTGGTATTGTACCTATTAGTAAAAGTAACGGCTGGATAGCCATGTGATGAGTATGTTAGTACTGCGAGATGTATTTATGTGACTTGGAAATGACGAGAAAGGTCTGCTGGATGATAGAAGAACTATTACGTGTTTGAATTCCATCGTGATTTTAGGTATAGCCCCGAGTTATGGGCGTGTGAAGGATCTTTTCATGTTTTCCAGATGAAAGTGAAGTAAATTTTATGTTATAGTATGAGTTCAGACCCAGGATGACTGAGTGACTGTGTATAGTTTATGGTGGTGGAAGGTATACAGAAATGTTAACTGAAGGCAAAGCAGGTGGGTTATCTCTTGCGAAGAGTTCTAGGGTGGTGTGACCCTTATGTGTATGTTAGAAGATCTCATGTGTAATTGAAAAGTACGTGTTGAAATTTGAAATTTTGGATCGCTTAAGAGAGTGGGCTTAACTATTGCGAGATTTGTAAAAGATTTAAAATACTAGATGATTTGTGTTTACACAAGCTTACAAAAGATTTGAGTTTAATCTCTCTATGGTATTGTGGCATCAATAGAGTGTAAGTCTTATGAGTTATTGAGTGTATTCTGATCTATGGTTTCGAGCTAAGTGGGGGAGTTTGCTATTGATTAGCTGATTGCTCGATTATGTGCTATGTTGGTTCCAATTTGAGGCATGTAGTGAATCAGTTCTGGTTGCGGAGATTGAGCCCGAGGGGTGGCTCGAGTAAAGGAAATTTTTGATTAAGGAAAGGTTATGTGCTGCAGTGTCAGAAGTGCCAATGAGGCGCTGGTTGTTCGGTTCTGTTGATCGGGTTAAGTGCAGTATGAATAAAGTGAATGACTCTCGAAAATGGTTCTGATGTATTCAAGATGCTTCATGTAGCAATTAGGTATCTCAAAGTCGTATATGTGGTGAGAAACCGAGTTTTCATTGAAAGAGTTCAAGACTTATGGTATTTCTATGTTAATTATGGGATTTTATGTATTAGTATCAGGAAGATAAAGGTAATGGATTTAGATTTGCAGGAAGTTCTTTAGAGTAAGGTGTTTTGGAATGTGGTGCTTTTGGGAATATTTAAGAAAGTATTCAGCGGCTTATGGGTCTTAGACAGTGTGTACTTATGCTTGGGCCTCGTGTAGTAAACCGAGGTTGAGAAATTGTGGTGTTACAGCAAGAGGGAGTATCAAGTAGAAAATGAATCAGAAGGAAATTTAGATAGATGGAGTAGATTTATAGTAGACCGAGTCGGTATGGTAAGGATATGATTAATTCCTTCTATGTGTTCGAGGCAATGAGTTTTTTCAGGTATTTTGCAGCGATGCTCTTAGGTTTTGATGGCTTTCTTAGTTCGATCGAGTTAGAAGGATTCAGTCCTAACAAGTCGTATTTGCGTAAGGGGAACACGGAGAGTTCTTGATGTTTTTTGCCGTAGTTTGGAGATGTATATTTTCTATGGGCATGCGAAGCATGGGATATATAATGATTTTTATTCTAGATGGGAACAATGGGAAGTTCTTGATTAGTGGAGTGCGTAGTGATCTGTGGTTTGGAATGGAGACGAAGTTCTCATGTTATACTAGGACAGTATGGTATATATGGTATGTTGTAAGGATCGGGATTTGTATGTGTAAAGTTACGGTTCAGTTATGAAAGGAAGTTCATGAAATTCTTAGGCAGTACGGGCAGTTTCAGATGATTAAGGAAGTGGTATTATTAATTGCGGTGATTTGATGGGGGTATATGTTTCAGAAAAGACAATGTGATTAAGTTGATGGTACTTCGGTAGTATTGTAGCACTTTCTTATCGGGTCGGCTGCTGATATTCGAGTTTGCTTGGCAGCACAGAAGAATCGTAAAGTATATCTCATGGAAAGATTGAGTCTAAAGGGTGAGATGTGTATGCGAGTGGCGGAATTAGGATCAGATATGGTAGTTCGTGTGCCTTATGGACTTGGAGACTGCAAGTTCTCATACCCAGGTTAGCTCATGGTTGTAGATGTCAAATATGGGTAAGTTAGTCAGACATTAGTATGTACTATGATTCGGTCATAGTGTACCTTCGAAGGATTTTTGTTTATCTGTTGTGGGTAACTAGAGCTAATGTATGGCCCATTGGTAGACCTATATGAATATGTGTCTGGTATCGAGATGGTTTTGTTGACTTCGAGTTGCTGTTAGCGAAGGATGTATCAATTCAGTTGTTTGAGCTATTAGTAGTTAGGGGGATCTATGAGTTACCTTTCAGTGTTGTATGACGTTACGATCTGTTGGTTATAGGCACCTATGGTGCGGTTCTATTGAAATTTCACTATGGAAGTTGAGCGGAAAGAGTAATTGGGAGTTGCTCGGTGATGGCGTATCAGATATGTTCTATTGGGTGTGTGTGATGTATGTCAATTGTTTTACCGTGGGCGTAAGATTGGCTTTGGTTCCAGACATCAGATTGTGCGTGGTTGTCAATTCCGAGCATAGTGACTTGAGGTATCCCATGGGGAGTAGTGTTTGGATAGGATCACGTATTCCGGCATAGCTATGTGGATATATGATCTTGCGAGTTAGATTCGTGTGTTCCATTCTATGATGTGAGATGGGCTCTCAGCCTTGTGTTGCGTTGGTACTGGTGAACTTGAGGTACAACTCTTTCATTTGAGTCAGTTTCATGATATGAGAAATGGTTATGGTTTACTGCGTGTTTCATTATCGTTGGCAGAGCATGAAAGTGTTGGAATGAGACTTTTGCTAATAAGAGGTTTTCTTCGGTATTTGGTTGTTGTGGGTAACTGCTATGAATGGAAGTTATCGCTGCATGTGTTGAGTTATGTGGCATATCATATAATTGTAACTGAGGTTGCAAGCATGGGTTATTATAGATGGTTCGAGCCTATTCAGAGTATAGGTGTGAGGTTTTGATCGTGTCGATGGTTTTAGAAGTGAAAATGTGGTTCTACAATTTATGGGCTAGATTGGGTTGTGTAATTTTAGCTTCTATGTGTTACCGAACCTATATGAGATAGGGTGACATGGGATCACCCCCCGGTATATGCTTGGTAAGTTTATTCAGGTATTGGTTGGCTTTTAGAACAACTCTGGGTACGTTTGAGGATGAATGTGTGTTTAAGTAGGGGAGGATGTAACGACCCAACCGGTCGTTTTGAGCTTTTGCACTTTGATCGCCAGTTCTCGGGCATGACTTGCCCCGTGTAATTCATTAAGACTGATGTAGATCGTTGGTTTGGAATGAATTTGAAAGAACAGTCTCAGTTAAAAGCTTTGAATTTGAAAGGTTTGACCAAGAGTTGACTTATTTGTATATGAGTTCAGATTGGAATTTTTATGATTTGGCTAGCTCCATTAGGTGATTTATGACTTAGGAGCGCGATCGGAATGCATTTTGGAAGTCCGTGGAAGGATTTGGTTTGAATTGGCAAGGTTAGTATTTTGGCGAATTCCGGTTGATAGGTGAGATTTTTATTCGAGGTTCGGAATGGAATTCCGAGAGTTGTTGTTTCTTCCTTATGTCATTTGTGATGTGTGTGCAAAATTTCAGGTCATTCGAGCGTCGTTTGATCGGGTTTTTGATCGAAAGTGTATTTCGGAAGGTTTTGAAAACTTAGGCTTAAATACGATGAAAATTGATGGTTTTAGTGTTGTTTGAGGTGTTTTAATGATTGGAACAAATTTTAATGATGTTTTAGGATGTGTTGGTGCTTTTGGTTGATCTCCCGGAGGCCTCAGGTTTGTTTCGGATGCTCTAACGAGCTAGTTTTGATGTTAAGTTGCAGATTTTTCATTCCAGCTGTTGCAGGTTTTAAGTCTTCGCGATCGCGTGGGTTGAGCCGCGATCGCGTAAAAGGAAATTTGGAGGCAAGCGAATTGCTCTTCACGTTCACGTCTGAGGGTCCGTGTTCGAGAAAGGTTGGTTAATGATGCTTCGCGTTCGCATGGTATGGATCGCTTTCGCATAGAAGGAGTTGGAGTCCAGTGATTTTAGTCATCGTGTTTGCATCAATTGAGCTGCCGTTCGCATAAGAGGGGAAGTTGAAGCTTCGCGTTCGCATCTATTTTGTCGCGTTTGCATAGGCCCTTTTGATTCCTGGAAGATTTGCTCATCGCGATCGCGAGCCTGGGGCTGCAATCGAATAGAAGGAATCGTCAGCTGGGCAGAAGGGTTTTTAAACATATTTCATCCGCGAGCCTAAGTTATTTTCCTCTATTGTTGAGTATTTTTAGAGCTTCTTGGGAGAAATTGAAGAGGGATTGATTGTAGGTAAGTTCTATGAACTAAAAAACGTGATTATTATGTGAAATTAACCTAGAAATTCAGGGAAAATTTAGCTAAAATTAGAAGAACTAGGGCTTGGGATTTTGAGATTTTTAAATTGGGATTTGAAGGGTCATTTGAGCTCGGATTTGAGAGTTCTTAATATGCATAGACTCGTGGAGAGATAAGGAACCCGATGATGTGAAAATTTCTAAGTTTCGAGAATTGGGCCCAAAGCTCGAGTTTTGGTAATTTCGGGATTTGTGCCCGATATTGATTGTTTTCGCTTGGGCTTTGTTCCGTTAGCATATTGTGATGTATTCGCTCTGATTTTGGATAGATTCAACACGCGTGGAGGTTGATTTGAGGGGCAAAGGCTTCGCGAACTAGAGATTTCGCTGGTTCGAGGTAAGTAATGATTGTAAATGCTGTCCTGAGGGTTTGAAACCCCGGATTACACATCGTTGTGTTACTTTGAGGTGACTTACACGCTAGATGATGAGCGTGGGGTAGAGTACCGCTGGGGATTTATGACGTAGTTCATCCTAAATGACTTCTTTAATGAGTAATTGATAGTTAACTATTTGATGTTATTATACCTTGGGTTGTATGCCATGTTTGGGCCCTTGTGCCGACTTGCTTAGACCCTTAGGGGCATTTGAATGGTTTTTCCTCACTCTATTTGTTTGAAAGTATTTCCTCAGTCATGTTTTATCTGTTTATTTCTCAAACCTAGCTTTATCATTATATTCTTAAAATAAAATGTGGAAAACTGCTTTGGGCTGAGTTCTCTGTTTTACTGATATATGCCAAGGGTCTGATTGTGAAATTGACGACTGAGATAGACTGAGAGTCTGATGGTGATATTAATGACTGAGATAGGCCAAGGGCCTAGTTGTTAGCATTATACATCTATGGATCGAGCTGCACACCGCAGCAAAGTATATATACATATGGATACGGATCGGGCTGCACGCCGCAGCAGTGCTTATATGGATCCGGCTGCATGCCGCAGCGATATATATATTGGGTCAGGCTGCACGCCGCAACAATATTGCGCTTGGGCCATAAGGTGACCCTCCTGGAGTCTGCACACCCCCAGTAAGCGCCGTCGATGAAATATATATGGATCGGGCTGCACACCACAGCGATATGTGGATCGGGCTGCACGCCGCAATGATTACTATATGGTACCTATATAGCGTGAGTGCTGAGTGCAAGTACTATTTGGTAAGAGTTGAGTCACGAGTGACAGAGAGGCCAGCCCGAGGGGCGATAGATATATACATGCATATGAGTGATGTTTTGTCTGAGAGTCCTGTTAATGAACTTATTGATTTCACTTCTCTTAAAGTGAGTTTCTATCGAATATGTCGATTTATTGACTGTTTTCCCTCATCTTTTTATTGAGACTTTGTCGGAAAGTTGAACATATGTTTTTAAAACAACTTTTATTTAAACTGGGGTTTATGAGACGTTCAGAAATTATTCATTGAGTTGGCATTGGTTATTCCCACTTATATTTTCAAGTTATGAAGTGTTTATGATTACTGTTCTACCCGAGGGGATGTTTTACGAACTATGCTTTGCCCGAGGGGTCGATTATGGTTTTAAATCTCTATTACTCCCTCCGTTCCAATTTATGTGAACTTATTTGACTGCGCACAGAGTTTAAGAAAAAAATGGAAACTTTAGGAATTTGTGGTCCTAAATAAATTAAGATGGAGCCCAGATATTTGTGTGGTTATTAAAGCTTCTCATTAAGGGCAGAGTTGTAAGTTTAAGCTAAATTATTACAAAATTTAGAAAGGGTTCATTCTTTTTGGAACAGACTAAAATGGAAATAGTTTCACATAAACTGGAACAGAGGGAGTATTATTTTTAATGGAATTTAACCCCTACTAAAACTGCTGGAAAATATTACAAAATGATCTGTACCAAAAGCTGGATTTTAATAGGGAAGATGTACTCGTATTTTGATTTGGAAGCATGTTGTGCTTGTTGAGTTTCACATAATTGTGGATTCATTGTCTCCTACTGCTCAATCTTTATTTAGTCTTATTACTTACTGGGTTGGAGTACTCACATTACTTTCCTGCACCTCGTGTGCAGATTTAGGTATTTCGGAACCTGGTAGTGGGTGTTGGTTGCTCAGGCGCGGAGTCATCAGAGTTAGCAAGGTGGCTACACGACGTTTGCAGCACTGCTCCCTTCCCCTCATTTTATTTCTTTAGTCAGTACATTTCTAGACTTTCATTGTATTCAGACCTTGATAGTTGCTCATGACTAGTGACACCCCGATGTCGGGCTTGTATTTTTATTTCTCACTGTTATTTCAGAGTTTTATTATGAAACATCATTTAATTAAAGGCTTAAAAATGGCTCTTAATACTTAAGGGGTTAATGTGAGTGTTGCATCGGCTAACCTTGTCCTCACGAGAGGCGCCATCACGATCGGGCCAGTTTGGGGTCGTGACATCTTCAGATTTAAAAGGGAATTGTGGTCCGGGGCGATGTCGATGTGATATTGGAATTCTTTGACAAAGACCTGGGACATGTCATCTCAGACATACCAGCGAGATGTGTCTTGATCTATTAACCATTCGGAGACTACACCCGTATGGCTTTCCCCAAAATAAGTTATTAGCAGTTCTTTATTTCTTCATGCACCTCTTAGATGATTGCAATACCTTTTCAGGGGGACTATGGGGACTCCATGTCCATCATACTTTTCAAATTTGGGAGTCTTGAAACCAGGTACAAGCAAACATCGGGGAACATACATAGATCCTTGAAGGCAATACTCTTCTCACTTGTCAACCCTTGCATGTTTTTCAACTGTTGTTCTAAGCTTTTCAGTCTTTGGGTCTATTAGTTTGTATGAGTCCACCAAACAATAGAGTACCTAGTCCTCTATGAGTTTATGGTGAGAATGCTAATAAAACTATAAGTAAATGAGACACAAGATTTTTACGTGGAAAAATCCCAACTCAAGGGGACAAAAACTACGACCTACACCTATAGGCTTTCAACTTCACTAACTTGTAAACACCTATTACAAGACACTTTGCAATGACTCCATTACAAAGAATTCAACTCAACTAACTTGTGGTACTCTCACCATAAGCCACTTTGTCATTCTCTAATTATAAAGACTTTAACTAACTTGTGATACTCTCACCACAAGCCACTTTGTCACTCTTTAGTTACAAAGACTTTAACTTATGACTAAACCTAGACACAACATAAACTCAGAGAGTTTACGGTTTTTACAAGAGGGTTCCTAATCAACGCTTCTGGTTAAGTAATTTAGGAGATACAATAAGAATAATCACAAAGTTACATCTCAACTAAGGACAACAAAATACTAACTTTAGGAACTGGTCCGTAGGAGTGTTTAACTTTGTTCTTCAAGCTCGTGAGAATTAGTTTCTCTGTTTTGCAAAAGGCTTGAATGAGAAACAGAAGTGTTCAACTAATGTTTTGATATAAACTCATTGTTGATACACCTTGATGACATCACATGAAATAATGTAAGCACTTTAGTTGGTCAAGGAATAAGTGGGCACAGGAAACAGTGCATTTCAGGCAGAAATAATATAGGCATTCACGTTACTTTCAGTTGTGTCCAATTGACTTTATACTGATATGAGGGAACCGCAAGGGTATCGGCCTGAATCTATAGTAATTCACATTTAGCTGGAATCCGTTAACTTGTAATATAGTCCAAGTGTGTTAGGTTCCTTATCTGGTCCTTGACAGTAAGTTTGTTAGATCATCAAAACATAAGGTAAAGACATTGAAAACCTATCAGGGTCATTTCTTCCTGTGCCATCTTTTGGGAAGGCTTCTCAATGCTTGCAGGAAGATCAAACAAGTATGGGTGGTGCTCAGGAGAGCGGTACTGCTCTTGCTTTATAGCAAATTGTGACTCATGAGTTTTTCTCTACACCTCCGTCGACTGTGGGATGGTGAAGACGAGCATAACAGTAATGGTTGTCTGATCAGTTGCCAATGGCAAAATTTGAGAGCATACAACAGACGTTCCAGCTGTAGTCATACAATTGGGATAAGGACTAAACCCAGGTGGATAGGATTGATCAAACAATGAGACCGGAATGACAGTATTCGAGACAGGTGTGAACTCTAAACCATGAGAAGAAAAGGGCGACCCTTGGCCATTGGCCCATGCTTGACACATTTCAATCATTTTTTGTATTAGTACTCTATTTTCCTCAACCACAGTAGACCCTTGTTGAACCATCTAACCCTGAGTCTCATGACTGCTTGGAACAGCTTTGATGTCAGTTGTCATTTTTTCCTTTGGATTTTGCATTGTTAGCTTACCACCAACCGAACACCTCAAATTTCTTCACAATTTAAAATAAACTACACGTTAGGATGGTCACTATTCTCTTCTTCTTCTTCTTTTTAATTTTCTTTCTTTTTTCTTTTTTTTTTCTTTTATACCATTCGATCGAACCTGATGTGGGTTATAACAACCCGACTGGTCGTTTTGTGTTTTAGAACACCGTTCCCTTAAATAAAACTTCCTAGACTTGCTTTAGCTAATTTATGACTTGCAGGGATGAGTGGTTCGAAAGTTAGAAGAGTTTTGAGCAAGAATAAGTCTAGCTGCTTCTTTAAGTTTCTTTAAAAATGCCAAGTTTGACTTCGGTCAATATTTTGGGGAAACGGACCTGGAATCGTAATTTGACAATTTCTAAGGGTCCGTCAGAATATATGGGACCTGGGCGTATGCCCGAAATCGAATTCTGAGGTCCCTTGCCCGAGTAATGAATTTTTATTTGAAATTGTTAAGTTTAAGTTTCAAAGATTTAAATAAACAAAGAAATCATTGTTTTCCTAGGTATCAGATTCGGATTTTGATTTCGAAACTTGGTACAAGTCCGAAATATCAGTTAAGACCTACCCATACAATTTGGTGTCAATCTGAGCAGTTTAAGGGCGTTTTGACCCGTTGAAAGGAAATTAAGAACTTGAAGTTTATTAAGTTGATTCAATTGGTTTTGGGGTTTGACTCCTTGAATTAGTATTATTTTGAGTGTTTTGAGGGTTTGAGTACGTCCGCCTCATGATTTCAGTCTTGACGGTATGTTCGGGCGGGGCTCCCAGCGTTAAATGGTCGAGGTTCGAGTGAAGTTGAAAACTTAGGAAAAACCAACTTTGTTGCTTTTGTCATAACCGCTTCTGCGGCTTTTGGACCGCAGAAGCGGTCGACAGGACATAGAAACGGAAAGTGCTCAGGCATGGGGAAAACATAGAAGCAGCCCTGGGACCGCAGAAGCGGCCCTGGGACCGCAGAAGCAGTCCCGCCTTTGCGACCCACGGACCACAGAAGCGGTCTAGCCCAGATTGCCCGAATCCGCTGAAGCGGCCCAGCTTCCACAGAAGCGGAAATTCCGCCATAGAAGCGGAATTAGCTGGGCAGAATGGGTTTATTTAGTGCGAACCCAACCTCTATTTTTGCCATTACTCACTCCATAATTGGGCGAACTGGGAGATTCCAAGGGAGGGTTTCCACATAGATTGTCAAGGTAAGTAATTCCTTTACATTTTTAGCTTAAGTACTTGTATAATGGGTAGATTAAACACTAGAAATATGGTAAAATCAAAGGATTAGAGCTAGACCTAGGGTTTAAATAAAATTAAGATTTGACCACGTAAATAACTATGTAATGGACTAGAAATCATATATTTGTGATCTTTTGGACTTTCTTCGAAAAATCTCGGGGTCCGGGCACGTGGGCCCGTGATCGGAATTTAGGAAACTTATGGGAAAGGTTGGAAAATCACTTAAATAGTTAGAATTCAACCTTGTGAGCCTTTATTGACTAGTTCTTACTTCGTTTGATTAGTTTGAGAATTGTTCGGTTTCGAATTTAAAGACTTGGGCTCGTTCTTGGAACTTGGAAGTGCACTTTGGAGCGAGGTGAGTCTCCTTTCTAACCTCGTAAGAGGGAATTGTCCCCTTAGGATCATTATTTGAGTGTTTGTTGCTAAACACGGGGACTACGCACGCGTTAGGTGATGAGAGCCCGTGCGTAGCTACTACTATGTTAAATGTCCGGGTAGCTTAGGACCTACAACATGCCTATTAAATATATCTCTTATGTTAACTTGTTGTTATGAACACCTAGTGTGTACTAGAGACTTAAAAAGAGGATATGAGAATATTTATATAGTTAATTAAGTTTGGTTTGGTATTTTTGACCATTTATGTGCCATGTGTGTGAACTTGATATTTCATCCTTATTTATGGATCGGGCCGAATGCCTCGGTATGAATAGATGCATCTATAGGCGCGCCATCGACCATCAGCAAGTGCACAGTTTATTCCTGTAGGTTTGGGCCGTCGCCTCGGTATTATGTGCACATGTTAAATGTGGAAAAGCTTTTATATATATATATATATATATATATATATATATATATATATATATATATATATATATATATATATATATATATAT
>MU739262.1:137304-162066 GCA_026770625.1 Nicotiana glauca
ATATATTATGCCATTATCTCATATGATAAAATATAAATTTGATGTTGTAGATTTCTTGACTTATACCATTTGTCATGAAACTGTCGATGCTTGTAAATTCCATGATTTGAACTCATCATACTTTATATATATATATATATATTAATTGACCTTAGTAAGCATCGAGTCGACCTCTCGTCTCTACTTCTTCGAGATTAGACGGGATACTTACTGGGTACATGTTGTTTATGTACTCATGCTATACTTCTGTACTTAAATATATAGGATTTGAGGCAGGTCTATCTGGACATCATTCTGGTGCATATCAGTGAGCGCATTTGGGACTTCTATGGTGAGTTGCATTCCCTTCTTGACGATCCGCAGCCAAAGAAGTCTTCCTTGTATTTTTTTGTTGTTTCTGTCTATCCTGATTCAGACAGTAGGATAGGGTATTATTCTTTTGTGCATATTCTACTAGTTGCCCGTAGCTTGTGACACCAGGCTCTGGCACACACAGTGGTAGACGTTATTTTGGGTTGTATAACTGTCTTTACATTTCATTAATCTTTACTGGTTTATAACTTTAAATTGGGAAAGATCTATTATAATGGCTTTTGGCAAGGGTAAAATGAGAATTTAATTATACTTTCGCATTGGCTGGCCTGACAAATGGTGTCAGGCACCATCATGACCTATTATGGAAAAAAATGGGTCGTGACAACATGGTATCAGAGCACTAGGTTCATATAGGTCTCGCAAGTTACGGGCAAACCTAATAGGGTCTTGTAGATCGGTATGAAGACGTCTGTATTTATCTTCGAGAGGCTATAGGGTGTTAGGAAAGACTACTCTTTATTCATTTTCCATCCTGGAGTGGTCAGTGTACTACATTTCCTCTTCTATTCTCTCACAGATGGTGAGTACTCGTACCGCCGACGTTCCGTACCTAGGAAGAGCTGCTCCCCCCGTTGCCAGAGGCTGAGGTAGAGGCTGGGGGAGGGCACCAGCCCGTGGTAGGGGACGAGGGCATCCTAGAGCTATTCCAGTTGCACCACCACCAGACCCTGCGAGGGATCCCATTATTGAGGAGCAGGGCAAGGTGCCCACAACTGAGCCTACTCCGGTGGATTTCATGACTACACCGGGATTTCAGGAGGTCATAGGCCGTATGCTCTGGTTCATGGCTAGTTTATTTCCAGCAGACCCAGCTGCTTCGCAGATAGGAGAGGGAGCACAAACCCCTACTGCTCAGGCGCCAGGTCATGCAGCTGCGATATATCAGACTCTTGGTGCACTACCCACAGAGGGGGTTCAGCCAGTTGCTGCAGCAGCACCCCAGCCTAGGCTAGTTGTGGAGTTCGATCCGTAGAAGTTACTAGACAGATGGACAAAACTTCACCCTCCAGTCTTCGGAGGTGAGCGTCATGAGGACACCCAGGATTTCATCTACAGGTGCAGGGACAGACTGCACGCTATGAGGATATTGGAGTCGCATGGAGTCGACTTCACTACTTTTTAGCTTGAGGGCAAGGCCCGTAGATGGTGGCAGTCCTATGTTCTTAGTAGGCCCACCGGTTCTCCTCCCATCACTTGGGTCCATTCGTATAGTTGTTCCTGGACAGGTATATTCCTCCCTCTGAGAGGGAAGAGCTGCGGTATCAGTTTGAGCACCTTGAGCAGGGTCAGATATCTGTGACCGACTATGAGGCGAGGTTTTCTGAGTTATCTCGCCATGCACTTATGATACTCCCTACGGATGCAGAGAGAGTGCGGAGGTTTGTCACCGGATTGTAGCCCGGCATTCGATCAGGTATGGCCCGAGAGGTGGAGATGGGTACAGAGTATTAGCTTGTGGTCGAGATTGCTCTCCAGATTGAGGGATATCATCAGAGGGGTAGGGAGTAGATACAACAGGCGAAGAGAACCAGATTCTTTAGAGAGTTCAGAGGTGCCCCAGCTAGGGGCAGAGGTCAGTATGGGAGGGGTCAGCCCAGTAGGGCCCCATCTTTAGCACCACCACCTCCCGCCTGGGGTGCTCCAGCACGCCCCTATTTCAGTGCCTTGCCAGAGAGTTCCTACCGCCCGCCAGCTATTCAGGGTTCTTCCAGTGGGTATTCAGGTCCTCAGGGTTCTTTCGGTCCCTACTTCAGTGCTACGCCGGAGATTTCATATCGCCCACCGGCTATCTAGGCTCCTCCCACGGGGTCTACAAGTCATTAGGTATAGTCATCAGGGCAGCAGGTCACCACACCACATTGTTTTGAGTACGGTAACACAGGACACATGAGGAGATACTGCCCCAGGCTTAGGGGCAAAGCAGTACAGCAGGGGCAGCAGCCCACGACTCCAACACCAGTGGCCCAGCCACCTAAAGGTGGAGGGCAGAGTGGTAGAGGCTGATCCAGAGGTGGAGGCCAGACAGGGAGTGGTCAGCCAGCTACTCCTTAGTTAGGTGGAGGCCAGACAGCCGGTGCTCTAGCTAGATTTTATGCTCTTCCAGCCAGGCCGGATGCATTGGCCTCAGATGCCGTCATCACAGGTATTACCTCCATTAGCGGTAGAGATGCATCGGTATTATTTGATCTAGGGTCTACTTATTCTTATGTATCATCTATGTTTGCTCGTTTCCTGGCTATTTCTCCTGAGCCCTTGGGTGTTTCTGTTCATGTGTCCACTCATGTGATGATTCTGTGGTTGTGAACTGGATTTACCGGTCATGTGTGGTTACCTTTTGTGATTTTGAGACTAGGGCAGATCTTCTATTGCTCGATATGATTGATTTTGAGGTTATCCTGGGCATGGATTGGCTATCTCCATATCACGCCGTTCCAGATTGCCATGCCAAGACTGTTTCACTAGTGATGCCAGGGTTGCCGAGGTTGGAGTGGAAGGGTTTCACAATTGATACGCCTAGCAGTGTTATTTCTTTCCTGAGGGATCAGCGCATGGTTGAGACAGGGTGTTTGGCTTATTTAGCTTATGTGCGAGACACCACCACAGAGTCTCCGACGATTGATTCAGTGCTAGTAGTCTGAAAGTTCGTCGATGTTTTTCCTTCTAATCTTCCAAGCATGCCTCCAGACCGTGATATTGATTTTTGTATTGACTTGGCTCTAGGCACTCAGCCTATATCTATCCCACTGTACCGTATGGCTCCTAAGGAGCTGAAGGAGCAGTTAGAGGAGTTGTTAACAAAGGGGTTTGCTAGGCCCAGTGTATCGCCTTGGGTTGCACCAGTACTATTCATGAAGAAGAAGGATGGGACTATGCGGATGTGTATTGATTACCGCCAGTTGAACAAAGTCACCATCAAGAACAAGTATCCATTGCCCCGTATTGATGATTTTTTGATCAGTTGCAGGGTGCTAGGGTGTTCTCTAAGATCGACTTGAGGTCAGGGTATCATCAGCTGAAGTTCAGGATTCAGATGTTCCGAAAACTGCATTCAGGACTAGGTATGGCCACTATGAGTTCCTGGTGATGTCCTTTGGCTTGACTAATGCTCCAGCGGCATTTATGGATTTGATGAACAAGGTGTTCAACCGTATATTGATTTTTTTGTCATCGTTTTCATTGACGACATGTTGATATACTCACGTAGCCTGGGGGAGCACGAGCAGCATTTGAGAGTAGTGCTTCAGACCTTACGAGAATAGCAGCTTTATGCTAAGTTCTCCAAGTGTGAGTTTTGGCTAGAGTCAGTAGCATTCTTGGGTAATATAGTGTCAGGAGAGGGTATTAAGGTGGATCCCAAGAAGATTAAGGTAGTTCAGAGTTGGCCACGTCCTACTTCAGTAACTGAGAATAGGAGCTTCTTGGGGATAGCAGGCTATTACCAGCGATTCGTGCATCATTTTTCATCTATTGCATCATCTCTAACAGGTTGGCCCAAAGGGGTGCCCCGTTCTGTTTTCGATGATTGTAAGGAGAGATTCTAGAAGCTCAAGACGGCTTTGACTACGGCACCAGTTCTTGTATTGCCTTCCGGTTCAGGGATGTATACAGTGTATTGCGACGCTTCTCGCATCGGCTTGGGATGTGTATTGATGCAGGAGGGGCGAGTTATTGCATAAGCTTCACGTCAGCTGAAGGTTCATGAGAAAAATTACCCTGTGGACGATCTAGAGTTGGCAGCGATTGTTCATGCTCTTAAGATATGGAGGCATTATTTATATGGAGTGTCACGTGAGGTTTATACAGACCATCGCAACTTGCAGCATTTTTTCAAGCAGAGGGATCTTAATTTAAGGCAGCGCAAGTGGCTTGAGTTACTAAAGGATTATGACATTACCATTCTTTATCATCTAGGCAAGGCAAATGTGGTTGCGGATGCCTAGAGTAGGAAGGTAGAGAGTATGGGTAGCTTGGTATTCATTCCTGCTGAGATGAGACCATTAGCTTGGGACGTTCAGTCTTTAGCTAACAGACTTGTGAGATTGGATATTTCGGAGCCCAGCCTGGTTCTAGCATGTGTGGTTGCTCAGTCTTCGTTATTGGGGCAGATTAAGGCCCGACAGTTCGATGATCCACATTTAGCAGTTCTCAGTGAGGCAGTACTTCAGGGAGGTTCTAAGGAGATTTCTATTGGCGAGGATGGTGTGTTACAGTTTCAGGGCCGTGTATGTGTCCCTAATGTTGATGGCTTGAGGGAGAGGATTCTAGAGGAGGCCCACAGTTTGAGGTACTCCATTCATCCGGGTGCCACGAAGATATATCGTGACTTGAGGCAGCATTACTGGTGGTGGAGGATGAAGAAGGACATTGATGAGTATGTAGCTAAATGTTTGAATTGCCAGCAGGTCAAGTATGAGCCCCAGAGGCCAGGCGGCCTACTTCAGCGGATGGCCATTCCAGAATGAAAATGGGAGCGCATCACTATGGACTTCGTGGTTGGGTTTCCACAGACTTTGCGGAAGGTTGATTCAGTGTGGGTTATTGTGGATAGGTTGACCAAGTCTGCCTATTTCATTCTAGTGGCGACTACTTATACAGCGAAGAGATATGCTCAGATTTACATTCGAGAGATAGTCAGGCTGCACGGTGTGCCAGTTTCCATCCTATCAGATAGAGGCCCTCAGTTCACTTCCTATTTCTAGAGAGCTGTCCAGAGTGAGTTAGGGACCCATGTAGAGCTTAGCACGACATTCCATCCTCAGACCGACAGGCAATCGGAGCTGACAGTTCAGATTTTAGAGGATATGCTGAGAGAATGTGTGATTGACATTAGAGGGCAGTGGGATCAGTTCTTTCCCTTGACGGAGTTTGCATACAATAATAGCTATCAGTCCAGTATAGAGATGGCCTCGTATGAGGAATTGTATGGTTGGCGTTGCCGTTGTCCTATCGGGTGGTTTGAGCCTGGTGAGGCTAAGTTACTTGGTACAGGATGCCTTGGATAAGGTAAAGTTGATTCAGGACAGGCTCCACACTACTCAGTCCAGGCAGAAGAGTTACGCGGATCAGAAGGCACGTGATGTATCATTCATGATTGGCGAGAAGGTTCACTTGAAAGTTTCGTCAATGAAGCGCATTTTGAGGTTTGGAAAGAAGGGCAAGCTAAGCCCAAGGTTTATTGTACCCTTTGAGGTGTTGAGGCGAGTTGGAGAGGTTGCCTATAAGCTTGCTTTACCTCCCAGTTTATCAGGAGTTCATCCAGTTTTCATGTGTCGATGCTTCGGAAGAATCATACCGACTATTCACTTGTGTTGGATTTCAGTTCCATTCAGTTAGATGAGAGCTTGGGCTACGAGGAGGAGCCAGTTGCCATTGTTGATAGACAGGACCGCCAGTTGAGGTCCAAGAGGATTTATGCGGTAAGAGTCCAGTAGAGGGGCCAACCGGTTGAGCAGGCGACCTGGGAGTTTGAGAAAGACATGCGGAGCCGATATCCCCACTTATTCATCAGTCCAGGTACTTTTCTATGTCCGTTCGAGGACGAACGTTTGTTCAAGAGGTGGAGGATGTAA
Source organism: Nicotiana glauca (assembly GCA_026770625.1). Lineage (NCBI taxonomy): Eukaryota > Viridiplantae > Streptophyta > Magnoliopsida > Solanales > Solanaceae > Nicotiana > Nicotiana glauca. The sequence continues at coordinate 143,250 of MU739262.1, forward strand.
CGACCCGACTGGTCGTTTTGCGTTTTATAACCACATTCCCTTAAATAAAACTTCCCGCACTTGCTTTAGCTAATTTATGACTTGCGGGGACGAGTGGTTCGGAAGTTAGAAGAGTTTTGAGCAAGAATAAGTCTAGTTGCTTCTTTAAGTTTCATTAAAAAGGCCAAGTTTGACTTCGGTCAATATTTTGGGGAAACGGACCCGGAATCGTGATTTGACAATTTTTGAGGGTCCGTGGGAAAATATGGGACCTGGGCGTATGCCCGGAATTGAATTTCGAGGACCTTAGCCCGAGTAATGAATTTTTATGTGAAATCGTTAAGTTTAAGTTTCAAAGAAGTAAATAAACAAAGAAATCATTGTTTTCCTAAGTATCGGATTTCGATTCCGAAACTTGGTACAAGTCTGAAATATCAGTTAAGACCTACCCGTAAAATTTGGTGTCAATCCGAGTAGTTTAAGGGCATTTTGACCCGTTGAAAGGAAATTAAGAACTTGAAGTTCATTAAGTTTATTCAATTGGTTTTGGGGTTCGACTCCTTGAATTAGTGTTGTTTTGAGTGTTTAGAGGGTTCGATTAAGTCCGCCTCATGATTTCAGACTTGACGGTATGTTCGGACGGGAATTGGGAGCCCCGAGCGTTAAATGGTAGAGGTTCGAGTGAAGTTGAAAACTTAGGAAAAACCAGCTTTGCTGCTTCTGTCATAACCGCTTTTGCGGCTCTTGGACCGCAGAAGCGGTCGACAGGACGCAGAAGCAGAAAGGGCTCAGGCATGGGGAAACCGCAAAAACGGTCCCGCCTTTGCGACCCACGTACCGCAGAAGCGGTCTAGCCCAGATTGCCCGAATTCGCTGAAGCAGCCCAGCTTCCGCAGAAGCAGAAATTCCGGCGCAGAAGCAGAATCTGGGCAGAATGAGTTCATTTAGTGTGAACCCAACCTCCATTTTTGCCATTACTCTATCCACATTTAGGAGAATTGTGAGCTTCCAAGGGAGGGTTTCCACATAGATTGTCAAGGTAAGTAATTCCTTTACATTTTTAGCTTAAGTACTTGTATAATGGGTAGATTAAACACTAGAAATGTGGTAAAATCAAAGGATTAGAGCAAGACCTAGAGTTTAAATAAAATTAAGATTTAACCACGTAAATAACTATGTAATGGACTAGAAATAATATATTTGTGATCCTTAGGTGATAGAGAACAACTTTCTTCAAAAAATCTCGGGGTCCGGGCACGTGGGCCCGGGTTCGAAATTTAGGAAACTTATGGGAAAGGTTGGAAAATTACTTAAATAGTTAGAATTCAACCTTGTGAGCCTTTATTGACTAGTTCTTACTTTGTTTGATTAGTTTGAGAATTGTTCGGCTTCGAATTTAAAGACTTGGGCTCGTTCTTGGAACTTGGAAGTGCACTTTGGAGCAAGGTGAGTCTCCTTTCTAACCTCGTAAGAGGGAATTGTCCCCTTAGGATCAATGTTTGAGTGTTTGTTGCTAAATGCGGGGACTACGCACGCGTTAGGTGATGAGAGCCCGTGCGTAGCTACTACTATATTAAATATCCAGGTAGCTTAGGACCTACAACAAGCCTATTAAATATATCTCTTATGTTAACTTGTTGTTATGAGCACCTAGTGTGTATTAGAGACTTAAAAAGGGGATATGAGCATATTTGTATAGTTAATTAAGTTTGGTTTGGTATTTTTGACCATTTATGTTCCTTGTGTGTGAACTTGATATTTCATCCTTATTTGTGGATCGGGCTGAAGGCCTCGGTATGAATAGATGCATCTATAGGAGCGTCGTCGACCCTCAGCAAGTGCACAGTTTATTCCTGTTGGTTCGGGCAGTCGCCTCGGTATTATGTGCGCATGTTAAATGTGGAAAAGCTTATATATATGCTTTATTTTTCCATTATCTCATATGATGAACTATAAACTTGATGTTGTAGATTTCTTGACTTATACCACTTGAATAAACTGTTGATGCTTGTAAATTCCATGATTTGAACTCATCATACTTATATATATATATATATATATATATATATATATATATATATTTTTTTTTTTAATTGACCTTAGTAAGTATCGAGTCGACCTCTCGTCTCTAGTTCTTCGATATTAGACGGGATACTTACTGGGTACATGTTGTTTATGTACTCATGCTATACCTCTGTACTTAAATATACAGGATTTGAGGCAGGTGGATCCGGACATCATTCTGGTGCATATCAGTGAGCGCATCTGGGACTTCTACGGTGAGCTGTATTCCCTTCTTGACGACCTGCAGCCGAAGAAGTCTTCCTTGTATTTTTTTTTGTTGTTTTTGTCTATCCTTATTCAGATAGTAGGATAGGGTATTATTCTTTTGTGCATATTCTACTAGTTGCCCGTAGCTTATGACACGAGGTTCTGGCACACATAGTGGTAGACGTTATTTTGGGTTGTATAACTGTCTTTACATTTCATTGATCTTTACTGGTTTATAACTTTAAATTGGGAAAGATATATTATAATGGCTTTTGACAAGAGTAAAATGAGAATTTAATTATACTCCCGCGTTGGCTGGCCTGACAAATGGTGTCGGGCGCCATCATGACCTATTATGAAAAAAATGGGATGTGACATGGGTTGCCTACGTATCATGAAATATTGTTCTGATTTCAATTTTTTGAATTTCAAAAGAAAAATTACTAAAGAAAAAAAAGAAATATTTTTGATTTTTGGACTTTTATTTTGAATTTATGAAAGAAACAGTTATAAAGAAAACAGAAATTATCTTTTAAATCTTGAATTTTTCTTTTCAATTTTTGAAAGGTGAATGAAAATATTTTTGGATTTTGAGAAGAAATTGAACGAAACTATTTTTAGAGTTTTTTAAAATTGGAGTCTAAAAGAAAGACTTTCTAAAGAAGGAAGTAAAGGAAAATATTTTTGGATTTTTTTAAAAATTGTGATCTCAAAGAAAGACTTTTCTAAAGAAGGAAGTAAAGGAAAATATTTTTGGATTTTTGGAAATTGGGGTCTCAAAGAAAGACTTTTCTAAAGAAGGAAGTACAGAAAAATAGTTTTGGATTTTTTGAAAATTGGAGGCCGGAACCGATGAGGTTTGCCTACGTATCTCACATCGGGTGAGAATCAGACCCGCGTAGTTCGATCAGTTTTGACTTAATTGAAAAAAACATGATATTCACTCATTTTTATTTTTTGAAATACATTTTCTTTTCATTTTTTTTCAAATTTTTGGCAGAGTTTTGAGCCATTTTAGAATATTGGGGTTTTAGGAACCGGGTGAATTCTCTATCCTACCTTACTCTTGGTTTTTTTGTTGCCTTTCTTTCCTTAGTCTTCAACATACAAACCGAAACAAATAAATGTATAAATAGCACGTAAGATGCATCAGGATGGTCTTTGATTTCGGGTACACCTATCCTACATGGATCAAACCCCTATGTTGAGTCCCCAAAGTTAAATGCACATGATGAAAAAAAATGTTCCTACTAGGGATCCGGCATGAGGCTATGTTATTCTAAGTTTAAACCTGGGGATGTATTCTAGACATGGCTTACCCGAGCGAACAACTCGAGCTGAGGTGGGGGCAACGTACCGGGAGCACGAAAGTCTACCCGGCCTAGTTGATGACCTGGCCTCATTCTATTTGGTATGACATCTAGCAGAAAAGTGGTCCATGCATACGTGTGCACCATATTTTTAAAAGACTCAGACAGGAGGCGTAAGAAGACAGTTTAATACAGTTCAAATAATATCAAAGCGGTAAATAAGCGGCAATTAGCACATTAGGTCCACAAATATAGTAATATCAACAAACAATAAAGCCAGGAATATATCACATTAACTAGCTCAAATTCTGAACCCTGAACCAGAAGTTCTGGGTTCGATCCCCAGCAGAGTCGCCAGAGCTATCACACCTCCTTTTTACCCGAAAAGGGGATATAAGGGAGTTTTTCCAATTAAAGTAATAATAATCGAAATGAGATTTTTATTAGATTCAGAGTCACCACTTGGGATAATTATATGGTTTTCCAAGTCACTGGTTTATTTTAAATCCCAAATCGAGGAAATTTGACTTTGTTTTACAGTCTGCGAAACACAGAAATCCGGGTAAGAAATTCTGTTAACCCGGGAGAAGGTGTTAAGCATTCTCGAGTTCTGTAGTTTTAACACGGTCGCTTTAATCATCCTTGGATTAATTAAATTGTCCAATTACTTATTATTAAAACTATGTGCATTTACCCCTTTAACCATTTTTAATTTCTTGATTATTCGTAATTTTGGAATTATCTTAAAACGAGTCACGCGTACGTGTACTCATTTCATTTGGCGCGTCAAGAATCATGTCACGCGTATGTATAAACAATTAATAATACTTTGTTATTATTAAAAAATCTTGGACAAAGTCGCGCAAACGCATACCTTGATTCATTTTGGAAATCGTAATCATGTCACACGAACGTGTACACAATCACGATAATTCTTGCACATATCTATGTCACAAAATTAAACCTTACTTACTTTTCACGTCATTTAAGAATTCTTAGGGTGGTTGTACTTGGTATAAATAGAGTATTAATGAACACAGCTAAAGGTATTTCAATATTGCAATGAAGACGTAGGCAAGTGTACATCATGATCATGATATCATGATATGGAAAATTGTCTATAAATTCTCAGGAACACAATTAGCAGAGCAGTCAATACCTTCGTTTAATTAAAAGATCTATGCTTGTGTAAGAGTACCAATAAACAAATATGACAAAAATGGAGAATCTAGAGACGTACGAGGAAAGATGAGATTTGGAACCCTCAATAACTGACCGTCCACTTCCTTTAAAGCCTTGCTAGCTTCAATTATCTCACTATGTTGCTCAAAGATTTTACTAACAAGAAAAATCTTTCTTATATTCACAAGCAACTCCACTGGAATTACAACAGCTGAATCGACGCCAAATCAACCCCAACAGTGAAAACCCGCCTGAACCCGGACAGAAAATGCAGCAGTGCCGAAACCTCGAAACATCATCGAAAAACTCGAACGACGACCAAATTTATGGATAGAAACGTTAGACTGAGAAGTATCAGCTAGAATATGACAAAAATGTTATCTCCTCCAACAAATTTTCCCAATCAGGAACAAGTTGGTTGGATAGTTGAATTATTGAATTAGCTATATATTCAATTCTAAAGTGAGAAGCAGAACATATTGGACCGCGTTTTATGATATTTCGGTGAGATAGATTCTGCACCTTTTTGTTGTAAACACATTTGTGAAAGACAATTCAGAATGTGGAGTGTGAGAAACTCCCTTTTTGTGTATTCAGGTTGTGTCTTTTTAATTTTAGAGAAAGACCATCTTCCCATCAGAAAAAGGGGCATCGATTGTAAGAAGGAGGGGTTTGGCTGTAGTGGGGTTTTCTTGGTTGAGTGTCGTCTGTCGTTTCTAGACCTTGGATTTAGGAATTAGGAATTATTTATAGGGAGTAGAAATTAGGTTAGTTCAAATGAAAAATGGGTATGGACTCAATGATTTGGGCTATCCGAAATTGGGCCTCTCCAACCAAAAATCTTAATTCTTTTCTACACATAATGTATAATCTATAATATAAAATACATAACTAATTCTAATTAATTGAATAAAATAATATTATATTGTGAAACTATTTTTTGGTATTTTTTTCAAGATTATATAAAAATAAAAATAGATTAAAAAAATGTGAAAATAGTATTACTACATGAATTACTAATTAACCTTAAATTAAATAGACTTGAAACTATTTTTATATTTTTGATTTTTTTAAATACTAAATAACAATAAAATTAGTATATTAGAATCCTAGAAAAATTCAAATAACTCAAATAAATATATAAAATATGTGAAACTGCTAATATAGCTTGAAGACGTGGCAGGTCAAAAATTACATGTCTACAATCCTGAACATAAAAAAGAATCCAATTGAAACTTTCCGCGAGTATGCTACTTGGTGGAGGTAGGAAGCAGCCAAGGTTTGACCGGCTTTAGACGAGGAACAGATGAACAAGTTCTTTCTCAAGGCACATGACCCACAATGTTATGAAAGGCTAATGGTTATTGAGAACCATAAGTTTTCAGATATCATCAAACTTGGAGAAAGGATTGAAGAGTGTATTAAAAGAGGGATGGTGACAAATTTTAAGGAACTGCAAGCCACGAACAAAACATTGCAATAAGGTGGCGTATCGAAGAAGAAAGAGGTGGGAACAATAATGGTTTCCCAAGGACCCTTAGTATACCAGACACCTCCACCCACATACCAACCTTCACCTCCCAGGTATTCACAACCAGTTGCTGCTTACCATACATATAATTCTTAACCATCCTACTTTCAGTCACCTCCAACTCGTCCAAATTACCATAAACCCCGACCTAATTTTGATCACAAACCACCCAGACAGTACACCACCATTGTTAAACTCATCGACCAGTTATATGAAAGGTTGAAGGTTGCTAGTTATGTCACCCCTATTCCCGCCATGGAAATGGAGAATTCATCTCAATAAGTCAACCCAAATAAAACCTGTGCATATTATACTGGTATGAAAGAGCACACCATCAACGAGTGCCGGACATTGAAAGATAAGATCCAGACATTGACCGCTAATAAGTTCATACAAGCGGAGGAAGCTACACCCAACATTGCAGCAATTCTCTTCTAGATCATAGGGGCAAAGGGATCAATGTGATAGAAATTGATAAAGAGTAGGATCCTAAGGGATCAATTGGACTTATCAAAGAGTGGGATCCTGAGGATAATTGGACTTATCCTAAGAAGCCCACAGTCATGCTCAATCCTATTGTTGTGTAGGTACAGCCACCAGTTGAGGTTGAGTAACCACATCAGTTCTATTTGAGGTATAAGTAGCACCACCTGGAGCCATATCTGTTCCATTTGAAGTAGAAGTGGCCCACACCTTTCATAGTGACAGTAGCAACCGCACCTCCTTTCAAGTCCAACACCATACCTTGGGATTACGTTGCCAAAGCTAGGAGAAAGGGAAAAGCAAATATGGAAGAATCTGGTGCCGCACAGGGGATGACCACAACTGGAAGGATCTATACACACAAAAATTTGGGAGGAACAAGCAAGGAAGATGCTACCAAATAACCCGTCATTGAAACTGGTCCAGATGGTCTTTGGAGGAAAGTACAGGAAAGAGAATACTCTGTCGTCGATCATTTGAACAAGACTCCCGCCCAAATATCCATCCTATCACTACTGCAAAATTCTAAGGCACATAGGAGTGCTCTGATGAAGGTGTTAAATGAAGCTTACGTACCTAACAATATCACCAGTTGAGAGATGACCAATATGGTAGGGAAAGTACTGGAGAGTCACAAGATCACCTTCCAAGAAGATGAACTACCACCTGAAGGATTAAGTCACAACAGGGCATTGCATTTCACAATACAGTTTGAGGACAAATTCATCACCAGGGTCTTAATAGATGGGGTTCAAGCCTCAACATATTTCCATTGACTACTTTGAAAAGGTTGGGCAAATATTTCCATGAGATAAGTGCAGGAAGTATGAACGTGAAAGCATTTGATAGGTCTCAAAGGGCCACGATTAGGGAGATTAACATTTGTATGCAGATAGGACCAACTTGGTTCAATGTTGAGTTCCAAGTACTAGACATATCAGCTACATACAATCTTCTACTGGGACAACCTTGGATACATGACGCTGGGGCTGTGGCTTCCATGCTACACCAGGCCGTGAAGTTCGAATGGAACCATCAGGAGGTAATCATTCACGGAGATAGAAGTAACCACATTTACACCAGCCATACTATCACAGTTATCGAGAATAGAAAAAGGTTGGATGGAGAAACTTATCACCACATTGAGCATGTCAACACAGTTGAGAAGGACAAGTGGTGGAGTGACAAAATAGAAAGCATACTGGCATGATCTGGGTATGAATCCAACTAAGGGCTTGGGAAAAAACTCCAGGGCATTACCAAATCGATACATTTGAAACATCACGACTCAACTTTCGGGTTGGGATATCCATACACCTGGCAAGATTATAATGATTGGTCACTGCTACATCTGAGTTAGACTTTTCACTAGGCCGATACAATATGGGGATCTGCAGATTAAAATGCTTTGGCTGGGTTGAGAAATTTATTCCTGGAAGACGAGAATATAGAATGTAATGTGATAGTTGAGGAGAAGCAACAAGAAGGCCTCACCATTCAGACCCTAGAGAAGGGAGCTGCTCTCAAGAATTAGACTGCCACACCATCCCAGGCCCACTGAGTTCTTGGGTAGCTTGGCAATTAGCCTGGCTTGTTTTAGTATGCATAATAGACATTTAAGATATTTTCAGTCATTTTGTTTTAAAGATGCATTTTGTTTCAAAATAATTGCTCGAGTCATCGAGCCGTACCTGTTTTGGATATTTTCAAATTTAATTAACGCATTGCTATTTATTATTCATTATTATCTTTTACATTTTTCTTCTACATCATTATTATTAGTTTTCCTGATGAATCAATGAATGTGAAATGTAATGCGACAACGCAATATAAGGATAGTGACTCGGAAGAAGAGGATGAAATAACTGAGGAAGTTGTTAGAGAAGTTGAGAACTTTGAGAACAAACCTAAGTCCAATCCCGACGAAAATGAAGCAATCAATTTGGGAGATTCCGAAACCGTCAAAGAAACTCGCATAAGCATTCACTTATCACTATCAGAGAAGGAAGAATACACTCGTTTCCTAAATGAGTATGAAGATATTTTTGCATGGTCATATGATGACATGACCAGTCTTAGCACATCCATAGTGGCTCATAAGTTTCCCTCCAATCCAATGTGTCTACCGGTGAAGCAGAAGCTCAAAAAATTCAAACCAGACATGAGCTTAAAGATCAAGGAAGAAGTCACTAAGCAGATCAAAGCCAAAGTCCTCAGGGTAGTTGAATACCCAACCTAGCTAGACAACATTGTACCAGTTCCGAAGAAAGATGAGAAAGTCAGGGTGTGTGTTTAAACAGAGCAAGTCCCAAGGATTGCTTCGTGAGTTATAATCAGATCTGGATGGACAAAGAGGACGCAGAGGAAATAGCCTTCATAAACCATGGGGAGTGTACTGCTACAAAATGATGTCATTCGGTCTAAATAATGATGGGGCACCAACATGCGATCCATGGAGGCCATCTTCCATGATATGATACACAAGGAAATAGAGGTGTATGTTGAGGATGTCATCATCAAATCCAAGAGGTCCGAAAATCACACAGCAGACTTGAGAAAGCTCTTTGACAGGCTAAGGAGGTACAATCTAAAACTGAACCCCGCAAAATGTGCATTCGGGGTTCCCAAAGGAAAGCTGTTGGGATTTATTATTAACCACCGAGGAATCGAGTTGGACCCGTCAAAATTTAAGGTTATACAAGATTTACCACCACCAAAGAGCAAAAAGGACATGATGAGCTTCCTAGGGTGCCTCAACTACATCAGCTGCTTTATAGAACAGTCCACAGTAATATGTGAACCCATCTTCAAAATGTTGAGGAAAGATGTTGAAACCAGTTGGACCGAGGATTGTCAGAAGGCTTTTGACAAAATCAAGAAATACCTGTCCACGCCACCAATCCTAGTCTCGCCAGAACCTGGGAGACTATTTCTACTCTATTTGTCCGTATTGGATGGAGCTTTTGGATGTGTTTTGGGACAACATGACAAAATGGGAAGAAAGGAGCAAGTTATATATTACTTGACTAAAAAGTTCACACCTTACGAAGCACTGTATTCGATGCTAGAACGCACTTGCTGTGCTTTGACATGGACAACTCAAAAATTGAGGCATAACTTCTGTGCCTATACTACATACCTCATATCTAGGATGGACCCTCTGAAGTACATCTTTTAGAAGCACATGACAACCGGGAAGTCCAGTGGCAGATATTGTTAAGTAAGTTCGATATCATCCATGTAACTCAAAAGGCGGTCAAAAGACAACCATTGGCAGACCATCTTTCTGAAAATCCTGTGGGAGGAGAATACAAACCACTAAAAACGTATTTTCCTCTTAAAGAAGTGTCATTCGTAGGAGAGGACATTGCTGAAGCCTATGATGGATGGATAATGTTCTTTGACGGGGCTACAAACTTCAAAGGAGTGGGTATTGGAGCAATTTTGGTATAAAAAATAGGTCAACATTACCTTGTATCAGCAAAGCTTAGGTTTTCGTGCACCAACAATATGGCAGGATAGGAGGCTCATCATGAGGCTCAATTTGGCCATCGATATGAATATACAAGAGTTGCTAGTAATTGGCGATTCAGATCTTCTGGTACATTAGGTTCAAGGAGAATGGGCTATGAAAAGCACCAAGATACTACCATACTTGTATCATGTGCAAGAATTAATGAAGAGGTTCACAAATATAGAATTCAAACTTGTTCCAAGAGTCCAGAACGAGTTCGCAAACGTACTAGCCATCTTGTCATCAATGATACAACATTCGAACAAGAATTTCATCGATCCCATCCCAATGAAAATCCATAACCAGCTGGATTACTGTGCTCATGTTGAATAAGAAATGGATGGAAAACCTTGGTTCCACGACATCAAAGAATATTTGGAGAAAGGAGAATACCAATAACATGAAAACCATACTCAGAAATGTACTCTGAGAAGGCTATCCAATCACTTCGTCCAAAGTGGAGGAATCCTGTATAGAAGAACTCGTGATCTAGGACGGTTAAGGTATGTTGACACAAAGGAGGCTTCCAGATTGCTCGAGGGGACACATGTCAAAACTTAGAGACTACATATAAATGGTTTTGTTCTAGCCAAAAAGATACTCAGAGCATGATATTTTGGATGACCATGGAAACATTGCATCTGGTATGTCCAGAAATGCCACCAATGTCAAATACATGCAGACATGATAAAGGTACCACCAAATGAGCTCAATACAACAAGTGTACCTTGGCCTTTTGTTGCCTGGGGAATTGATGTCATCGGTCCGATCAAGCCCACCACTTCTAATAGGCACCAATTTAATTTAGTGGCTATCGACTATTTCACAAAATGGGTAGAGGCTGCATTTTACGAAGTTATAACCAAGAAATTCGTCATAAATTTTGTCAGGGAGCGTATTATTTGTCAATTCTAGATTCCTGAGTCCATCATCACTAATAATACAGCCAATCTTAACAGTGATCTGATGAAGTCCATGTGTGGAACCTTCAAAATCAAGCACAAAAACTCTACAACATATAGGCCTCAAATGAACAGAGTTGTGGAAGCTGCCAACAAGAACACTAAAAAGATACTGAGGAAGATGGTAGAAAATCACAAACAATGGCATGAGAAGTTACCCTTTGCTCAATTGGGGTACCGCAGCACAGTCTGCACATCAACTGGGGTAACTTCCTTTACTGGTTTATGGTACCGAAGCTATCATTCTAACCGAGGTAGAAATTCCTTCTTTAAGGATCATACAAAAAGCCGAACTCAGTGATGCAGAATGGATAAGGAGTCGCTATGAGAAACTATCCCTCATAGATAGGAAAAGAATGAATGCAGTACGTCATGGTCAGCTTTATCAGAATAGAATGTCCAGAGCTTTTAACAAAAGGGTCAGATCATCAAGAAAATTCACACCGGAGTAGCTGGTGCTGAAGCAGATTTTCCCCTATCAGGATGAAGCCAAATGGAAATTCTCACCCAACTAGCAAGGTCCTTACATAGTTCATCGGGTGCTAACAGGAGGAGCACTTATATTTGTAGAAATGGACGGAGAAGTTTCGACAAAACCTATCAATTTAGAAGCAGTCAGGAGATACTATGTTTAGGTTGTTTACATTCAGTGATCTTATGTAACTAAACTACGCTTGACCTGATTCCTATTTAAGAGGGAAAACGTAGGAAGCCATGTGGTTTCGGTCATATATTAATAAATTCTTCATTTCCCCAAAACCAAAAACTGGGGCAGAATTTTGAAGAGGACCCTCAAAATTTCGGAACAAGTCCAGCCAATGCCATCATATGCCAGACAGTCAGAAATTGGTTAAGTAACTGGTGCAGAATTTTGAGAAGTATTCTCAAAATTTTGGAGCAGATCCAACAAATTTTGTTGCTCGTAAAATGGCCGAAGGATCAAACTAGGGCAGAATTTTGAGGAGGAAGTGCAAGGAAGCCGCAATGTCTCTAAAAGTGTTACAGTCATTAGTTCATCTAATTTACTTGATATTGTGTACCACTATGTTTTCTAAAATAACTCTATTTCATCAATAAGTGCATATTTTTGAAAATTTTATTTCTATGGCTACCAGGTGTTACTCAAGGTAACTTAAAACAGGGCCTCCAGAATAGAGCAAAGCAAAGCAAGCAGACAAAGGCACGAACCAACCTCCCCTAAAAACTCACGATTTTTCTTTGGATGCAGACACAGTGAACATTACAGGAGTATTCACAAATATACACATATCAAAATCACTATCAATCAGGCCACCAGACGCAAATATATCTCCAGCTAAGAAATATTCTACTCCTATTTGCTACTTGTTCACTGCATAAGGCTAAGCATTGCCTTCTCTTTGCATGAGACTAAGCCATGTCTAAAATCTTGCATGAGGCTAAGCCCTGCCTCCATATTTACATAAGGCTAAGCATTGCCTTCCCTTGCAAGAGACTAAGACTTGTCTTAAATCTTGCATGAGGCTAAGCCCTGCCTCCCTTTTGCATAAGTCTAAGCATTGCCTTCTCTTTGCATGAGACTAAGCTCTGCCTCAAATCTTGCACGCGGATAAGCCCTACCTCCCTATTTGCATAAGGCTAAGCATTGTCATCTCTTTTCATGAGACTAAGCCATGTCTAAAATCTTACATGAGGCTAAGCCCTGTCTCTCTATTTGCATAAGGCTAAGCACTATCGTCTCTTTGCCCTCGCTATTTGCATAAGGATAAGCAATGCCTTCTCTTTGCATGAGACTAAGCCTTGTCTCATATCTCACATAAGGCTAATGCCTCCTTATTTATATAAGGCTAAGCACTGCCTTCTCATGGGACTAGGCATTGTCTCCCTCTGCATAAGTGTTGCTATATTCTAAACTTTGAATTATGTTTTTCTCTCAGGGCTAAGCTCTTCCCCCAAACTCTGGACAATACTAAGCTTTGTCTTTTTATTACTTTTGGTACCATGTCTCTACACTTCATGGGCTGATGTATAGCCAACCTTTTCAAAGGTGTCATAGTCCGAAGGCATCATCCTTTTAGCTTGAAGACACCATGTCATGGCCTAAGTATCTCTCAATACTACACATCATTATTCAAAGGCGTCATGGTTCAGAGGCACCATTCTCATGGCCCAAGAACATCATTTCATGGCTTGTGAATCCCTTATCTCATGATTCATGGCCTGGGACATTATGATCTAAGGACGTCATCTTCACTGTCCAAAGACAACCTTTCATGGTCCAAAGGGAATTTGAATCAAGTTTAAATTATCGCAATAATCTATATACTTGCATGCATCGTGTTTTAAGTTTTGCAGGCAATCGTGGAAGTAACCGTTCTTCAAACATGAGCAACCTTCGCTCCGATTTTTTCTCGTACCATTTATACCTTGCCATTATTTCAAACGTAATCGACTCCCATCAATTACCCGCCACTACTCTATGACCGTTCAGATACCTGCCCTGCGATGCACCCTTTACAATTCAGATTCGCCTTCATAACTCCGCACAAACCCATCCGATATCACCCTTCACAGAAGAACCTTTTCCGAAACATACTACCATTCTTATAACAATTTCATCGGTTTCATTCACCGGTGGGTCCATAACTACATATGTATAGATTCCTGTAAAATCAGATATATGCAGGTAGCTCAGAGATCAGGGTGTGGCCTATATTTTTCAAAATACCCTATTCGGTCAAAATCGGTCATCATTTCTTTACCTGACAACTCTTTCATCCTTCTCGGGTAAAGAGGGGTAGTTGTTGATACTTAATTTTTCCCTCATATATTTTTAAATGCGTACATACTTTCAAAACAATGCATGAGCATCAATTAATATTTTTCATAATTTCTGCATTTTTAAAAGATTTTAAATTTATTTATCCCTAGTATTTTTATTATGTAAATAATTACTAATAGCATCACAAATAATTTTATAGTGGTTTATTATCATTTATATTTATATTAAGCTTTAATTATTTTATGCATAAACATATTATACCTTTAGGCTATAATTACAATGATAACCCTTATATGCATAATTACATTATTTACACGAAAAATGACCTTTATATTTTTATAATATTAAGTAATTATTTTGAATTATTTTTTATGCATATATATCATTTTTTATCATTTAATATCCATTTTTATCAATTATTCTATCAAATTAATTGGGTATTTAACAAATAGCCTCTTTTAATTTGATTTCTTTTCGGATATGGCCCAAATTATTACCCCAGCCCTATTAAATCATTCTTATGACCCAATTTCCTAAAACCCACCCCAACCCGAATGGAATCCTGGTCGTTGATCTCAGAAGATCAATGGTCCAGGATCCATTTTCTTTTTTAATTAACCCCTAACCCCCTAAACCTAATCATTTATAAAATTCTACCGCCGCTGAATCCCTTTCTTTTGTCCTCTCTCTCAAACTTCCACTAACCCTAGCCCACTGTCACCTGAACTCCTTCAATTCATGGGGTTTCTCTTCAATATTGGGCATTATCTGGCCTTCTATCTCTACCGGTATTATAATTTTCGTGTTATTCGATGGAATCTCAATGAGATTCAACACACACTTGGTTCAAATCCCTCATTTTCTCGATGAATCCGTCTATTTTTATTCCTATGTTTGTGAGTGCTGATATCTTCGTGTTTATGGCTTCAAATCTCTGGTTCAAACCATATTTTTCTCACCTCTATTTATTTTTTACATAACCTAACTATTTCTGGCTAAATCGTTCAGATCTCCTTAGATATGAAACAATTTGAGTTTGTTAGTTACTTTTCCTTTAAGATTCTACTGTTTTTCTTATTATTGTTAACCGGTTTTTATTTTTCCCTAAAAGCTAGGGTTTCATTTTTTTAAGTTCCTGCAAAAATGTTTTACAATATTTAAGTGTTTGACTCTGATTTTCTTCCTTTACTTTTTGACTGATTTTCATCCATGTCTTTATGCCCTAGGATTTTTAATTATTCTATTGCTTGCTATAATGTTTGCCCATTTGTTTTGGCCCTGTCAAGTAAACTGATTAATTGGTTTACTTGCTTAATTAGGGTTTGAAATTGTACTCCTTTTCAAAACTAATACCTCTTCGAAAGATTCTTACTTATTCCTTCCTTATATGTCATGATTGGTACTACTTTCCTGAATTATATCACTAGCCTGATTTCTGGGCTTTGATTATTGTGACCGACCTATAAATGGTATCTGGACTTATTGCTTACCTTATTAAACCTCAATTCTGTCTGCTAATAGATTTTGTATGAGATTCACCTTAATTTAAGTCACATTTTACAGGATTATGTCCTCTCAATTGCTTGTTGTTTAGGCCTAATTAACTGGTTAATTAATTTTGCATACCTTATTTGTGTACCCTTGATTTTCCTACCTTACTCGTTTACTCTACTGAATGCTATATCCTTTCACCATTATGATTTTTTTTTTTTAAAAATACCTATGCTTACGAGCACACTCTAAGACACACAAGCTCACAGCTACACTTACACACTTACACTCACGTAACTTGAGTTCTTTCTATCACTCTGATTTGCTGCATTGTCTAGTCGGCTAAAAGTCAAGGCTAGACTCTGGATTTCAATTGCCTTCATCTTCCTGTTTAGATTCTCCCTAACTGGTATGCCCTAATTCGTGTTATCTTGTTCTATTCTATATGCTTATGTAGATAGTTTTATCACAGACCTCAACATGCTTCTGTTTGGTACACAATTCCTGACCATCTCTTTCTTAACTGTTATGCATCAGTTCTTGTTGTCTTGCTATGTTCTATGTGATTATATGATTAGTTTACTTCAAGTTTCGATATGCTTCTGTTTGCCATATGTTTTCATTCTTCCAGACTAGTATTCCTTAATCCCTATTAACCTACTCTGTTCTATATGCTTGTGTGGTTATTTCACCTTAGCATGTCTAGCCCATGATTTCTGTTACTTGTTTCTATATTAGTATGCTTTAGTTCCTGCTATCTTGTGTTATGTGTTTGTTTGCTTGGTTATTTCAAACTTCAGCATGCTTCTGTTCAACATATGCCTATATGGTCTCACCTAGTGATAATTAATAGACTAGGTAATCTTTAGTAATGTGAAACCTTGATGGGTTCAATTGTATGCTCCCTATTAAGAACATGTTTAGGTATTGCCAATATATATGGCCAGTTTTGTCTGTAATTTAAGTATTTCTGCCTTTGTTGTGATTGCTTAATTCTGGTATATCATCCATGTATGAACTAATACCAATCTGCTAAGTATGGACTATGTTCTGTGTGTAGTCTTTTAATTTAAACCTATTTGTTCCTAAAAAAATCAAATTGTTTTTCTAAAACTATTCCCTCCCCCTTACATATAGTATTTTCAAATTCCTACTCTTAGCTATCTAGGTTCCTGCCACCTCCAGTGTGAGCACTACCTCTGGTCCCTGAGACTCCTTTGAAACCTGACACATTGGGGCTAGTTTCCAATCTCTTGTGAATTCTGTGTCGAAAGTATGGACCAGTGTAAGCATTGCCCAAGGTCCTTGAGGCTCTTTGGGAACTTTGACACACTGGAAGCCTGACTTAAGGTATTGTGGATCTTGCTACTGCTTCTAGATTGTCGTGCTGAAGTCCTGGCTCTCGGGTTTATGTTGGGCCTGCTAAGGCTCCCTATAGTATAATGAATACCTTTGTGTAATTCATTCATATTGGTCTGTAATAACGTAATAATCCTTGTAAAAATAGATATGGGGTTATGAGTAAAATCTAGGGAAGGAATTTTTATATATCCTTGTTAGGTTCGGGTAGAAACCATGTTTGTAGGTTGTTGTAATTCTTTATGTGCATACCATTAGAAATCATGCCTATAGGATCTTATCCCACTATTTGAAATCTAGAATTCTCATACTCTGGCATACTAGAAATCCTGCCTATAGTTTGTTTTGTCAATTCTGCATCAAGAATCCATGTTCTACGCATATTCTCAATCTTAATGTACATTAGAGATCGTGTATATAAGATTTATTTGTGTAAATTACCGAACTTGCCTGGCAATTTGTTAACGTCTCTACCAATTTAGATATCATGCCTATATGAGATATATAAAAGATCAGTTTCTGCAATTTAGATATCATGCCTATAGGGAGTTTAAAATCAGTTTATACAATTTAGATATCATGTCTATAGGGAATTTAAAATCAGTTTATGCAATTTAGATATCATGTCTATAGAAAATAAATAAATCAGTCCCAACACCTAGAAATTATACTTATAGGAGCTAATTGATTCTGTAAATTAGAAAGCATGTCTATAGGATCTAAAGAGATAAAAAACTATATGTTAAAATTAGTAACTGGTTTATAAGATACAGTCGTTAATTAATAGTTTTAATACCATGCCTATAGGATTCTGCTATGGTCCTCACTTGGGCAAACCTGTAGGGTCTGGGTCTAAAAACTGTGGCTTTTTGCTGCTTGGAACATGCCCAGATTCAGAACATTAACAAAAATCAGTAGACAAACTGATAGGTGTTGCTGCTCGCATTAAAAAAACTGTTATGATATATTCGGTTCATGATCATCTAGATATCCTACCTATAGGGTCTTAAATTAATAAAATTCACTGTTTGAATTACGTGCATTTGCTGTTTACTTGTGGAGGCTAACATGAGCCTTTATTTGCTTCTTATGTGACAGTCCTATATGAATTTTTGTTTGTCGCTTATCTTTCTCATTTTTAAGCAACATAGGTGAGTCTAGATCCATCTGAAATAGAAGTCCTAAACACCTCCAGGACTATAGGTAAGGGACAGGTAGTGCACGCATAAGGTATGCATTAGAAGCCACTCGAACGCTTAGGTAACAACTGAAAGATAGTAAAGGGGTAGTAAAGGAGATGATGACCTGTGCGCTAATATTTTGTGTAACACCCTAATTTGGGGAAAGTTACCAAGTATTGCATGGAAATGATCCTATAGGCTAAACAACCTAGAACCTTTTTTATTCCTGTTTTGAAATGATGTCTGTCTAAACTATTTTATGCTGCTTTAAGACTAATTCATTGAGTTTGGCCGGGACTCACCATTGTGGACCTCGTGCTTAACACTTTTCACTCAAGGTAATTTCGAGCCCTTACCCAATCTCTGGTGATGTAAACTAAGCCCCTAACGTATCTTAATCAGTTAGGTGGCGACTCTTCAAATCCATTACCCAATCCCAAAAGGAAAGGAATTGTCCCAAATGTCCAAATCCGAACTCCGCAAGGAAAAAAGAGGCACCACAGCTACAATAATCAAAACGATCGGCCAGATCGTTATAAACAAAGGGCCAAATGAGCTTACTTGCTGGCCCATTTTCAGTAATAACAAAGCTAGCCAATTCTTTTTAATAATGAAGGGTTAGCTCAACGCCAAAGCATGGTCAAAAGGTCCAGCAGTTTTTATACTCAGATAGCTTATGCATTCCCTTTTAAATTAGGGATTTTTACATACCTATACCATATATGAAACTTTATTACCCTCAATGTTTAAGGTTTGTGTTTATTACATTTAAGCATACCAAATTACCATTTAT
>MU739262.1:165707-182842 GCA_026770625.1 Nicotiana glauca
AAATATATATATATATATATATATGAGTAACAAGTTGGCCCATTCCCTTTTAACTCCATGGTTGCTCCCTCTTTAAAATAACAAGTTGTTCCAACTTTTTATATTTTTATTTTAAGTCAAATAATCTCAATAAAATCAAATTTTGTTTTACTAAAATATCTTTTCTCCTTAATAATTAATTTAAATGTTAGGCAACTAGTAGATGTGCTTTAACTTCACAGACTCGCTTGCGTAGTGTGATTTTTGACATTCAATTAATTCAATAATCTCACACCATATTCAATATCTTTAATTAATTTCTAATTTTATTAATCCTTTGCTAAAATCGCGGATCCGTTTGCGTAGCGCGATATTGATATTTAATACATTTTCAAATTAATTTCTCAAATGTAGTATTTTTTTCAAAAGTAATAACGTGCTAATAATCCTTTGTCATGACTGTGTATTCGTTTGCGTAGCTTGTTATGACAAAATTAATAAATTTCGTCTCGATCACGCATTCGTTTGCATAGTATGGTTACAAAATCTTATTATTCAAAACATCCTCTAATAATTCTAATAATCAAGCAATAAAAGCGGAAGAAAAATATTAAAATCTTATAAATCACAGTTTGTCCAAAATTAATTCAAGCCAAGTTATAGTCAATAAAGCGACCATGCTAGAACTACAGAATTCATGGAGTGCCTCACACTTTTTTCTCAGTCAATAGAATTCTTTACCCAGTCTTATGTTTTCGCAGACCAATTATAGATAGAGTCAATATTCCTTTGATCCGGAATTCAAATAAAAGGTGACTTGAAAGACCTAAAAAAAAAATTCAAAGTAGTGACTCTAAACAATAAAATAATCCCTATTTTAAATTGTCACTTTTATTGGAAAATTTTTTTTAACCCGCAACTATAACATATAGTATATCTTTTGGGGTAAAAGGGGAATGACATATATCTAAAAGACAACATGGTTTTTCAATAAAGTCCAACTCACAACAGTATATGTTCCTTTTAGAAAGAGAACATTTAGTTCAGACAAAGAAAAGATGTTACAAAAATTTGTAAGTAAAACCAGGACAACCATTTTGCACTCCATACAATTTTGGTCATTTTAAGGTTTTGTTGGATGCTCAAATCTTTTGACATTGCATTAGAGTCAAAGTTTCATGAGTTCATTTGCGCAATTGCTTTAATTCATATACTATCGCTCTAGGCTTCTGTCTTTCAATTCAGCTAATCGAGCTACAAACATTGCTCCAAACCTACTTATAGGATGTCGAGCTTAATTTGTCTCCTTATATTCCAGGACCATCATGTTGAGCCTCCACTATCTCCACTTCAGTGAAAAAAATCAAATTTACTGTAAACTTTAGAACTAGGTGGGTGTTAAATTATGTACTTGATCACGCCCAACTATGCCTTATAAAAAGGATAATGCGGACGTTGTAAATATAACCTGAGTATTATGCCCAGAGTCGAATCAATAGAGAATTAACATATCAATCACTATCTTTAGACCTACGAAACTCTTTAGAATCAATTTCCCAAACGTTGAGAATCACAGTTGATGGTGTTTTTAATAACTAAGATTAACAGTAAATAATAGCTGTAAACTAAAGATGCTAAGTTGTAAACAATAATGAGAATGCGCTAAGGTAATGATTTCCCCTATTGATGGAATTCCTTCTATTTATGTTTCATACAAATTCACCAACACAATCTATCAATCATGAACGTTCTTCTTACCGTATATTTCTCTCGAGTAATCACAGTAATTTACTAAATGCACTCCCGAGATACACTAGCAGCTTTGTTTATCACAGTTCAACTTAAGATTGCACTCAAGGCTTTGTTATCCCTAATCCCGTATTTAAACCCGCAGTTATAGATCCCACTTATACTTTGGGAGTGGTGTTGTTCAACATTCACCTAAATATGCACTCTCTCCCGAGTTATGCACACTAAATAGGCATAACTAATTGAGGATCCTGTCAATTAACTACATCAAACACATAGTTGAACAAACAGAAATTAAAACTAGCAAGTTGTATTCACATAAACAAGAAGTTCATTCCTCAATAGGTTCCATCAATACCCTAGACAAAATATTTAGCTACTCATAACTATGGGTAAATAAACTAGAACAATATTCATAATCATAACTGCAAGAAAAATTAACGAAGAAGAAGATATGATGTTTTAGGTGATCTCTCACACTAGTTTTTCTTGCCAAAGTACTCTCTAAAATAACACACGCCTCCTTTGAGCGAAGTCTAGTGTTTAAAATAGGGTTTTGGGCTAAAAATCCTGTATTTTGCACTTAAGTCCCTGAACTTTTCCGCCTCTGCCGCGGTTACGGTAGAACCGCGGCCAAACACCTTCTCTGAATCTCAACTTGTCTGCGACAGTCCTCTACTGCGGTTCTGCCGCAGTTACGGTAGAACCGCGGCAGTTCATCTCCAGGTCTGGCTTGAGCTGCCTTCGCGTGGTTCACTTGGCGGATATTTTACTTTTGGCCTCTTTTTCTCCATATTTGATCCCCAAAAGTACTCCATAGCCTTCTCTTGTCATATATAACTTGCAAAGCATGAAAAACTCTAATCAGAGCATTTTGTTATCACTTTTACCATCAAAACCATATAAGATGGTGGTTCTTTAGGGCCTAATTATAGTGAAATTCACCTATTATCAACACCCCACACTTAAACTTTTGCCCGTCCTCGAGCAAGTTAAACCACACTTCTAGGCCTAACCTTTAGATGCATTACCCCAAGTTTATGTCACACCCGCCATTATGCAAGAACAACCTAAGCAGTGCAACAGTCATACCTCATATGCAGACTCTACACCATGACACACTCGTGCTTACTCTAGTTACTCTAAACAGAGGTAAAAACTCACTTTTTCTTCCTGAGTCACATGCCCTCACATCACAATTTTGAGAGAAGTTCCACAGACATAAAATTCAAGCAACAAGGAACCATAGATAGACAAAATTCACTCACTCTCAGCAAAGTACATTCACATGCCACACAGATACACCATAAGCTTGCCCCTAGTGTAATACTTTACTAATCGAGCTGTTCAGCCCAAGATCAAGAGGTCTTTATTTGGTTGTAATATAGGCTAAGGGACGAATAGGATATATTTAGATATAGTGAATAACCTCCCTAAGCACTTTTAATACAAACTTCCTTTTATTCTAATTTTCATGTTCAGCCCAATCATTCCTCCACATTTGTTTCATAGGTGACCCCCACTTTTCTTTAGGTGCAACTGGCCTCTTTCTTTTCTATTTTTTTATTTTGTTTTCTTCTCTCTTTTTTTTAAACAGCCATTGCACCATTCAAGTAATTTTTCTGATTCCCTTTTTCTACTCCACTACCACCCCACACTTTGATTTTTATATGTTCTTTAATAATTCAAGTGCTTCTAGGAGGTACGGGTTTAAACAGTCAAACTATTCAAACACGGGGATGTAGGTTATTATAAGATTATCAAAGAATAGGCTTCAGGCTCAAAGGGGTTAACTATGGTAATATGCACTGGTGGATTCATAATCATACAGGCTACACAAAGAAATTCCTCAATCATCTCTAAAACCAAACAACTTCTATTTCGCTTTGCAAACACACAGGGCAAGTTCTAGGTATCGCATGCAAGCACAAAATACAACTATTATCTCACACACACTCGGCATGTAACTCATTCCAAATCAGTTTGTCAACACACTCACATGAGCGTTCAAGCAAGACAAGATGTGCAAAATTAAGGCATCAAAGTATGAGTCTACAAACGGGCCTAGACGTCGCACTCTCAAGTTCGTTTTAGTTATTTGTAGGTGTAAACATTAAAGGTTGCATTCTTGACTTCACCCGTCTTGGTCCAAGAGAGTCCTAAGGGTCCTACTACTATAAAAAGAAAATCTACCTAACCCGGTTCAAGAAAAGCCCTTGAAAAAGAATCGTGGTCAAAAGAAAAACCAAGGGAGAATTAATACGCTACCTAAAAAGGAAAAAAATAAAATAAAATGCAAAATCTAAATGGACTACTTCCCTTAAGAGTACTGTCCAAGTGGTCCGACCTTAGGAAGAGTCCCCTATAATTTTTTTTCAGTTTTTTTTTAAATCCGACTTTGACCCTCAAGAGACCCGTCGACAAGTGTCCGTCATTGGGCCAAGTCAGTTACTTCTAAAGTGAGCACAATTAGTTATACACAACAACACATATAAAACACTACAACATGCTCCATGTTTATGTACACTACAATACAATACAAAAGAGAGTCTCCCACCCCACATGAAAAACTATGGCATGTTCCCATATCATATCAGAAATAAAGAATAGAAGGGTAAGAAGATTTCCCTGAGCATTAATCGGAGTCGGAGATGGTGCTGGGGTCCACATGACAGGCTCTCCCCAAAGCACGGAACCATGCCATCATCCGGCTCTAACCTGGCCTGCCGCTGAGACATGGCATCCATACGCACATGCAGGCCATCCACTGAGGTGTGAAGATGTGCTACCTCTCCCTCCACAGACAGCAACATAGGCCGGGTGGACTGTGATCTAGAGAATCCTGCCCTAGTATGGGGATGCTGAGAGGGTCTGGCTCCGTCATAAGATCTCCTTGATGGTGCTGGGGCATCCTCCTCATCATCGATCTGAATGGTGGCGGGTACATCTCGGCCCACTCTGATGCCCGAAGCTCTGAATGGTGCTTTAGCGGGCAAGGCTCCATCTATAGGACTGGTGGGGACATTTTTCAGCAAACACAACCTCGTCACCAGTGAGGGGAAGTAGAACCCCTTAGATAGCAGCGACGACCGAAGGACCAATTCATCTCCAATAATTCTCTCCGCATCAAAATATTTCTTGGTGATGAAGCACCACGTCAATAGAGCCCTCAAGTAGTTCACGTCCGTCGTGTTACCTGTGGGCAAGAATCGGCTACAGATGATGGTGAACCAACACTTAGCCAAATGTGTAAATGACTTGGAGAGAAGGGTAATATTGTCCAGTAGCCAGATTGGTTGACCCCCTGTGCAGAGTACATCAGTCATAGTTTCTCAAGTGACCTCTTGTGCGCCATGGTAATAGTCAATGGCACCAGTGAACTGGGGCAGCCTCAAAACCTGGCGAATTGTTGCAATTGAGGCATTTACCCCCTGCCCTGCACAATCACATCTCGCAAATTATGTTCTGGGCAGTTCGCATAGAACTCCCTTACTATCATCATGTTCACCGTCTCATGTTCATCAAATAAGAACTCTATCTCCCTCCACCGGATTTCCTCATACATCTCTTTTTTTCCTCACGGAGGGTTGCCGGGTCAATAGGAATCTCAGGGATAAAGCTTTTGGTGGCCTTGACATGAAATTGGTCCTCTGCCTCTGGTAACTCAAACCTGGTGGCATCATATTGTGGCACTTGGGAAGTGCCTGCTGAGCTCATTCGCTTACCTGCAAAGAATTCAGGAGAACCATCAATTGCATCCTAACTAGGGCCAGTTTGACGGGTACTCAGACTTCGCCACCCGACGGCACCAAACAGTATCCCCCATTTATTTCTTTCATTCAAACTATGCCAAGCACCCAACTAGCATGTGGGTGATGTTACAACCTCCATAATGGCCCACACAACAGTATTAATTCACAATTTCGGCAAACAACACCCAACACAATCGCCCTCAAGTGGTTCACGCCAAACACAACACCACTACAAACTAATGGGGGCACAAAGTGCTCCAAAATCTCATCACACACCCCCAGATTTTCGGCCAAAGTGGCTCATCCACCAAACTTCACTACAAATGTTTTTTTCTAGGCCTCAAACATTCTCAAAATCCCCCACAATTGAAGCACCATGAAAACCCACCCATTTAAGCATCAATCAAGTTCACAATAAGCAAATACAAAAAAAAAATAGAAAAGAAAGTACAAAAAAAAAATCAAAAGCTAACACTACAACTACCTAGGGTTCAATTAAACTAGTCAAGACAACATTACACTAAATTAGAAGAAAAACTAGAAAGAGAACAAGAAAAACTTACTTTGATAAAGGGTGGAAGGGGTGGGTAGTGTAGATGGAGAGGTGGAGAAGATGATAATGGAGGTTTTGAGGGAGGGGAGTGATTTGAGAGAGAAAGAGAATAGATGTAAGTAGGGTTTAGCTTAATTAAAAAAAGGGGGAAGAAAAAATGAAAAAAATAAAAAAAAATTCATACCTGGGCCCGTCTAGTCTGTCGCGGTTCTACCGCGGTTACAGTAGAACCGCGGTAGACCCCTGTCGGAGAGGGTTTCCCACCGCGGTTTGACCGCGTTTACGATGGAAACGCGGTGATCGACCTTCAGAGGGGGTGTTTGACCGCGGTTACGGTGGAACCACGGTCTGGGCAGTATTCTACTTTTTTTATTAAGTTCTGCATTACACTTACAACAATTTCGTGGGTTGCCTCCCACGCAGCGCCTGATTTAACGTCGTTGCACGACGCAGGATGAGCGTATTTAAGGCTCGCTCGACCTTTGTGGTTTAGTCAGGTGCAGCTCAGACACTTCCTTTGGCTCGCTCATGCCCATATATGGCTTCAATCTTTGACCATTGACTCTAAATGTACGAGAGTCATCCTCTGTGGCAACCTCAACAGCCCCTGAAGGGAAAACTTCAACTACTCGAAATGGTCCAGACCATCGTAACTTAAGCTTACCTGGGAACAGACGTAGTCTTGAGTTGTAGAGCAATACCATGTCCCCGGGTTTGAAATTCCTCTCAACAATGTTCTGGTCGTGCAGCCTCTTCATTCTCTCCTTGTACAACTTTGTGCTCTCGAAAGCAAGATATTTGAACTCCTCGAGCTCATGCAATTCAGTTATTTTTGTTGTGCCCGCAGCTTCCGTATCCAAGTTCAGCTGTTTCAACGCCCACCACGCTTTATGTTCGAGTTCCACTGGCAGGTGGCAGGCCTTCCCAAACACCAACTTGTATGGTGACATACCAATTGGTGTTTTGAAAGCAGTTTTGTAAGCCCAGAGTGCATCATCTAGCTTCTTTGCCCAATCAGATCTTGTGGCGTTCACAGTTTTGGTTAACACACTCTTGATTTCTCTGTTGGACACTTCAACCTGTCCACTAGTCTGCGGGTGGTAAGGAGTAGCCACCTTGTGGCGCACATCGTACTTAGCAAGCAACTTTTCAAAGGCTCTGTTGCAGAAGTGAGTGCCTCCACCACTGATAATTGCTCGTGGTGTTCCAAAGCGGGTGAATATATTCTTTTTCAAAAATTCCACTACCACTTTTGCATCATCGGTGGTTAATGCAGCAACTTCCACTCATTTGGGCACATAATCTACAGCAACAAGAATGTACTTATTGCCATAAGAGTTGACGAAGGGACCCATGAAATCAATCCCCCAGACGTCAAACACTTCTACCTCTTGAAGTGGGTTCATGGGCATCTCGTAGCTCCGGGAAATATTCCCAGTCAGCTGACATTCATTGTAGCCCTTCACCCATAGGTGCGCATTTTTAAACATTGTTGGCTAGAAAAATCCAGCCTCTATCACCTTTGCCGCTGTCCTGACCCCTCCAAAGTGTCCACCATACGCCAATGCATGACAAGCCTGCAAAACAGAAGATTGCTCTATCTCGGGGACGCATCTCCGGATCATATTATCAAAGCATATTCTAAACAGATAAGGCTCGTCCCAGTAATACTGGCAGCTTTCACGATAAAACCTTTTCCTTTGGACCGTTGAAAGGTTGTGAGGAACTATACCACTGGCCAGGTAATTAGCAAAGTCTGCATACTATGGCGCTTCCTGAAGAGTGGTGGCGAGCAGCTGCTCGTCTGGAAAAGTTTCTAGAATTTCCTCAACCTCAACTGCATTTTCAGCTCCCTCAAGTCGTGATAGATGATCAGCGACTTGATTCTCAGTGCCCTTACGGTCACGAATTTCAAGATTGAATTCTTGCAGTAGTAACACCCAACGAATTAGGCGTGGCTTAGACTCTTTCTTTTTGATTAAGTACCTGAGAGCTGCATGGTCAGTATATACAATTACCTTGGACCCTATCAGGTAGGATCGGAACTTGTCAAACGGGAACACCATGGCCAACATCTCCTTCTCAGCCACAGTGTAGTTCAATTGGGCTCCACTCAGCATTCTACTAGCATGGTAGATTGGGTGCATCAGTTTGTCTTTCCGCTGGCCCAACACTGCCCCCACTACATAGTCACTAGCATCACACATTAGTTCGAATGGTTGCTCCCAATTGGGGCAACAATGATGGGTGCTGTGACCAGTCTCTTTTTCAACTCCTCAAATGCTACCCTGCAATCATCAGAAAACAAAAATGGGTGATCTTTTTCTAACAACTTACAGAGAGTGTTGGCAATATTGGAGAAGTCTTTTATGAACCTCCGGTAAAAACTGGCATGCCCAAGGAAGCTTCTGATTGCTTTGACTAAGGTTGGGGGAGGCAGCTTTGCTATTACATCCACTTTCGCACGATCCACCTCAATTCCCTTGCTTGACACTCGGTGCCCCAAGACTACACCTTTTTTTACCATGAAGTGGCACTTCTCCCAGTTTAGAACCAAGTTAGTCTCGATGCATTGTTTCAGCATTCGCGTCAGATTTAGTAGGCACTCATCAAATGAATTCCCCACCACTGAGAAGTCATCCATGAACACCTCCATTATGTCCTCTACCATGTCAGTGAATATGGCCATCATGCACCGTTGGAATGTGGCAGGTGCATTGCAAAGGCCAAAGGGCATCCGTCTAAAGGCATAAATGCCATACGGGCAGGTGAAGGAGGTCTTCTCTCTGTCCTCCGGTGCAATGGAGATCTGATTATACCCTGAGTACCCATCCAGAAAATAGAAGCGTGACCTCCCTGCCAGTCTGTCCAACATCTGATCAATGAAGGGAAGTGGGAAGTGGTCTTTCAGGTGGCAAGATTTAACTTCCGATAGTCCATGCAAATTCTCCAGCCTATGACGGTTCTTGTAGATATCAATTCATTGTTGTCATTTTTCACAACCGTCATGCCACCATTTTTAGGAACACATTGAACTGGGCTCACCCAGCTGCTGTCAGAGATTGGGAAAACAATTCCCGAATCTAACCACTTTATTACTTCCTTCTTTACCACTTCCTTCATGTTAGGGTTCAGCCTCCTCTGGTGTTCTATGGAAGGTTTGTGACCCTCTTCCATCATAATCTTGTGCATGCAGTAGGTGGGGTTGATCCCCTTAATGTCTGCCATGGTCCACCCAATGGCAGTTTTGCACTCCCGTAGTACCTGCAAGAGTTGTTGAGCATGCACATCTAACAAACTAGATGAGATAATAACAGGTAATGTGGAGTCAGGCCCTAAAAATTCATACCTGAGGTGGGCGGGCAATAGCTTTAACTCCAGCTTTGGTGGTTCTTCGATGGATGGCTTGGCTGGAGGAGTTTCTCTCTTTTCCAAGTGCAAGGGCTCAAATTCTAGATTTCTGTCCCAGAACCCTCTACCTTCTAATGCCAACACCCATTCCACCAAATCCTCACCATTCACTTCATCCAAGTTCATCAAACATGCAGAAAAAGGGTCCTCAATAGTCAACACCTCATCATTAGACTACCATTACATCCACGGCATCAATAAGAGAGCAATTGGCGAATTCGTTTGGTCGCCTCATAGACTTCTACACATTGAATGTTATTTTTTAATCATTGAGTCTCATCTTGAGCTCCATAGTCTCACAATCAATTAGGACTCTACCCGTGGCCAGGAATGGTCTTCCTAAGATTATAGGAATCTCTTCATCCACTTTGCAATCCAGGATCACAAAATCTGTAGGGAACACAAATTTCCATACCTGAATCAGCACATCATCTAAGATCCCAGACGGTCGTTTCACGGTCCTATCGGCCAGCTGCAACAAAATAGAGGTGGGTCTAGCTCTCCCAATGCCCAACCTCTTATAAATAGCCAGGGGAATAAGATTAATGCTGGCCCCTAAATCACAAAGTGCCTTAGCAAAGGCAAAATTACCAATAGTGCATGGAATTGTAAAGCTCACTGGATCAGACAACTTTTCTGCAATTGGTCTAGACACCACTGCACTACAGGTCTGAGTAAGTGTAACCGTGGCCAAGTCTTGAAAGTCAAACTTCCTGGACATCAAGTCCTTCATCATTTTTGCATATCCAGGCAACTCCTTTAAAGCTTCAATCAATGGTATATTTACCTGGATTTGTTTAAGCATCTCAAAGAACTTCTTATATTGCTCCTCTTTTTTATGCTTGGCCAACCTCTACGGAAAAGGTGCAGGAGGTCTCTTCTTCCTAATCACTTGGGACTGATCTTTACCAGCTACTATCTCAATTATTGGCTCCTGAACTGGCCCAGCGGCTTTCTCGGTCTCCTGCTGAATGCTATCCTCTTCCTGTGCAGGCTGGACTGTCACCTCTGTTAGTTTAGTTGACTCATCCAGCTCAATGGGCACTGGTATGAGTGTCTCAGCATGTCTAGTTTCTCTAGCTCTCTCTTGCTCTACATCCAGGTCTCTTCCATTACGTAGACTCACCGCCATCAGCTGCTTTGGGGCCTGATCTTTTGGATTAATCTGGGTGTCTACAGGTAATGTCCCCTGAGGACGATTGTTCAGAGACATTGAAATCTGGCCAGTTTGCACTTCAATATTTTTGATTTCTGCATCATGTGCATCTACTCTTTCATTTATTTTTGCATTGGACCCAATAACCTACTGCATCATTGCTTCAAGTCTAGCGAACCCATTTTCTTGCCTTCCACCATGTTGCTGCTAAGGTGGGGGATACCCTTGCTACTGATTGTGATTATTATACTCCTGTGGCCTTGGATAAGGTGCCCTATTGTTGGGGGATCTCACACCTCCCATGTTTCCAGTGCTAAACTGTGGCTGAGCCGGCATGTACTGCTGCCGATTCTGCTGACCCCAGTTCTGATTTCCCTGTCTTTGTCCTCCATAGTTCGACATATAGTTCATGTCTTCAGGGTGTTGGTGATGATGATCATGTTCCGCGTTCCAAGGATTACCAATTGGATGACTAATGCAAGATGTGCACAAGCCCCCATTGGTAGTATCTACAATATGCACTTGCTGTTTTTGCCCTGATTCCTCCACCTTTTTGGTGAGTATGCTCATCTATGTCAGTAGGGTCGCCACATTTTCAGCCATGGAATTTGATAGATCAAAAGGCACTGAGTGCACTACTGGAGTGATAGGTGCATTCCTGGTCATCCACCCCGAATTCTGTGCCATTTTGTCAAGCAGAATCTGACCTTCTCTCCATGTTTTGCTAAAAAATGCCCTACCAGCTGAGGCATCTACAATGTTCTTCATGCTATCTGACAGTCCCATGTAAAACCGTTGTCCCAACATCTGATCTGGAATACAATGGTGTGGACATTTAACCAACATTCCTTTAAACCGGCTCCATGTCTCATACAGTGTCTCCATTGGTTTCTGTTTAAAGCTTACGATCTCATCAATTTGTTGAGCCGTTTTGTTGGGCGGGTGAAACTTGATGTGAAATTGCTTGACTAAATCATCCCAAGTTTCTATAGAGTTTATGGGGAGTGAGTTTAGCCAGATCTGAGCAGCTCCTGTCACCGAGAATGGAAACAATAACAGCCTGATTGCTTCCGGAGTAACATTGGGCTGCCTTTGGGTTTTGCAGATAGATAGGAAGTTCTTCAAGTGCTACTGAGGATCTTCGACTTGTGTCCCAGAAAAGAGTCCCTTATTTTGCAACAAGTGCAGCATGTTATTCGTGATCTAGAACGATTCAGCTTGTATCGCGGGCATAACAATGGAAGTGGCCAAATTGTCAGTTGTGGGTTGTGCCCAGTCATATAGTGCAGCCTCAAGCACAGGAGGTGCCACTTCTCTGATGTTTCCGTTGACGTTGTCTACGTCACTCATGTCAATTTCGAGTTTGTGTGTTTGTTGGGATTGTTGAAGTCTTTTGTTGGCATGGTTCAATATCCGAAATGTTTTCTCGGGGTCTGAGAGTCCTTCAAGTAGTTCTCCAGTCCTCGTAGAATTTTTAGGCATACACCTGTGCAACCAAATCAACAACCGTCAAAATTTCAATGAAAAATTGGGTATAGAGAAAACTGACTACACTCAGAATTTTTTGTATTTCTATCAATGGTAATTGATAATTCCGTTAATTCCCCGGAACGGCGCCAAAATTTGATCACGCCCAACTATGCCTTATAAAAAGGACAATGCGGACGTTGCAAATATAACCGGAGTACTATGCCCAGAGTCGAATTCACAGAGAATTAACCTATCAATCACTATCTTTAGACCTAATAAACTCTTTAGAATCAATTTCCTAAACGTTGAGAATCACAGTTGATGGTGTTTTTACTAAGATTAACAGTAAATAATAGTTGTAAACTAAAGATGCTAAGTTGTAAACAATAATGAGAAAGCGCAAAGGTAATGATTTTCCCTATTGATGGAATTCCTTCTATTTATGTTTCATACAAATTCACCAACACAATCTATCAATCATGAACGCTCTTTTTACCATAAATCTCTCTCGAGTAATCACAGTAATTTACTAAATGCACTCTCCCGAGATACACTAGCAGCTTTGTTTATCACAGTTCACTTAAGATTGCACCCAAGGCTTTGTTATCCCTAATCCCGCCTTTAAACCCGCAGTTATAGATCCCTCTTATACTTTGGGAGTGGTGTTGTTCAACATTCACCTAAATATGCACTCTCTCCCGAGTTATGCACACTAAATAGGCACAACTAATTGAGGATCCTGTCAATTAACTACAACAAACACATAGTTGAACAAACAGAAATTAAAACTAGCAAACTGTATTCACATAAATAAGAAGTTCATCCCTCAGTAGGTTCCATCAAAACCCTAAACAAAAGATTTAGTTACTCATAACTATGGGTAAATAAACTAGAACAATATTCATAATCATAATTGCAAGAAAAATTAACGAAGAAGAAGATATGATATTTTGGGTGATCTCTCATACTAGTTTTTCGTGTCAAAGTACTCTCTAAAACAACACACGCCTCCTTTGGGCAAAGTCTAGTGTTTAAAATAAGGTATTTGGCTAAAAATTCCGTGTTTTGCACTTAAGTCCCTGAACTTTTCCGTCTCTGCCGCGTTCTGGCCCGGTTACGGTAGAACCGCGACTAAACACCTTCTCTAAATCTCAACTTGTCCGCGACAGTCCTCTACTGCGGTTCTGCCGCGGTTACGGTGGAACTGCGTCAGTTCATCTTCAGGCCTAGCTTGAGCTGCCTTCGCGTGGTTCACTTGGCGGATGTTTTATGTTTGGCCTCTTTTTCTTCATATTTGATCCCCAAAAAGTACTCCATAGCCTTCTCTTGTCATATATAACCTGCAAAACATGAAAAGCGCTAATCAGAGCATTTTGTTATCACTTTTACCATCAAAACCATATAAGAAGGTGGTTCTTTAGGGCCTAATTATAGTTAAATTCACCTGTTATCAGTACTCATCCTTCATTGGTTCGAAAAGCTTTACATGATCTTGAACTACACCCATTATCTCAAGGAAAAGGGAAAAATCAAATTTACGTTTAAATTTTCACCAGTTCACCTATTGTCTTTAGGTTTGGCCGCTTAGGTATACTTCTTAGGATATTACTTCAACAGTTATGCAACTTTTCAATGCTATAATGGGATTAGTCATTGTTTAACTTTTTGTGTCACAATCATATTACACAATTTGGGAATATTTACCAAGTATTTCTTCATTTATTTTTATTTCTCATATTGGCTTAGCCAGGCAAAAATTATTCTCAGTGCATCATTCACAATTGACGGTGCATAGCAGAAATCGCCTTTATTGGAAAGAAAGGAAAAAAATGAAACAATATTAGTTTTAAGTACTTGTTTAATGAAGTGATATATCAAGCATATCAGCGGTGAATGCAATATTTTTAGTAAGGTGATTCAAAATATAAAGAAGAAAAGAGTCAAAGAAACAACTCTACTAGTGAAAGCACAACTAAATACACTATTACAACTCTACCCGACGAGATTTTATCTCTTCAATTGTTTTTATAATAACATCATTAGAAATAGTATTAAATACTTCTCTTTCTACGTAAGGCATCAAGCAACTGCCAAAAAGTTCATCATTGGATCGGTCCAGCATGTCATTTTTGATAAACCTTATTGTCGAAAATTTTCTTTCAACCGATGCAGTGACAACTGGTAGTACAAGAGAGTAATTTAAATGCTTCTTTGTCTGATCTAATTTCCTTGAAAGGTCAGAAAGTCCACTTAGATTGGAAAATCTTTTATCAATATCAGGAACATCAATAATATATTTTTGCTTTTTTTTTGGTCATGCAAGACCTTAGTTTTTGTTGGGGAAAATAGCTTTTTGGGCTTAGTAGACCCATGAAGGGTGCTAGCTAACCCATAAGGTCTAACCTAAGTCCATTACGGGTGTTGTGAGACAAACTTGTTCTAAGAAAGCGGCAAGGGTTTATTCCCTGCGTCAACTAAAGAGGGATATCTAGGCTCTTGAATCTAAGTATAGTAGTACTATGATTGAGTTTTTGGTCTATATTGTCCTTTATCTTTGAGGGTAGGTCTATTTTGGTTCATCAAATATAATTCTGAGCATGTTTAGTTCCTTAAGTATGCTAAAGTGGAGCACATTTAGTCTCACTAACACAATATGTTCAAAAACTAATGGTGTTACCTAACTCTGATTCATGAAGCAAATCTTCTGCTCTGAAACAAAACGTTTCCTGTCCCTTTATTGGGTGACACAAATTATCACTTTAATTGCTCATTTTTAGATAATGTCTTCTAAAATTTTAAACTTGAAAATATCCTCTTCTGTGCCAGTTTTCAGTAAGAAAATAACACTGTATAGCCACTGTAAAAATAATTACCAAAAAAATGTATAAAATTTATATATATTTTTTGTATATATATACATTTTGTATGTTAATATATAAAAATTATACAAATTTTATATACTTTTTCGTCTATCAAATGTAAATAGTTTCGGACACGGGCTAAAAATGATAATACAACCTGGTTATTCGTTTGTTGTGATCCCGACAGCTCAATTTTTTCAACTTTTAACTTTTCTTTTGGTAGAATGGTCTAAATGGCACCTATACTTGTGCCACTTTGTCATGTCGGTCTCCCTATTTCACTTTTTTTCATTCAGACACTTTAACTTGTTCAAAATCTATATTTTAAACCTCTCTAGCCATGTGTGTATCTCACTTGCTTGATGTGGATGACACATCATGTTCCACATTATTTTTTATATTTTATCTACTAAAAATACTTATTATATACTATTTTCTTAAAGAAAAAGAAAAAGAAAAAGAAAATCAATGCTTCCATCTCATCTTTTTTCCCTAAAATTCACAAATTTCTTCTTCCTAGAAAATGCCAAAATTAAATGAAAACATAATAAACAGTGATACAAAGTTAACAGAAAAAGAGGAAAACATAATTAAAATCTCTTGAAAATTTTGCTAGAATGTTAAATAATTATCCTAATAAGTCACTTGTCAACAATACTTTGTTCTAATAAAATACAGTTCACTATAATGCCGGTGAGTTCGAATTCACAATTAGGTATTTTCAGAAATTGCCATAGCATGTATTTTACAAAATTTGCAGCCAACATAAAGAGAAAAATTAACTGAATTACAAGTAATAAACAAACATTGATATTTCAACTTTAAAGTACGGCAATAAAAATTAGAAATTGAAAACTAAAAGACCGACGATGACGAATTGCTGGAAATTGAACGTTGCAAAATCAAAATATTGCTTGTGTAGAGAAATCATGATGTAGCTTCTTGTATGGGAAGGGGGGTGTGGAAGAAGAAGAAGAAGAAGAAGAAACGAACATGGAGGAGGGGAACAAAAAAGTAGGGGGTGTTGTTGGTTGGAGGGGAAGAAGAAGAAGAAGAAATAGGAGGGGAGGAACGAGGGGGTGTTGTTGGGGGGAGGGGGGAAGAAGAAGAAGAAGAAGAAGAAGAAGAAGAAGAAGAAGAAACAGGAACGGGGGGTGGGGAACGAAAATGGAGGAACAGAAAAAAGTATCTTTTTTGCTTTTTTTCTTTTCTTTTTTTTTACTTATTTATTTTTATTCTTATTTTAATGATTTTTTCTTTTTATTTCAATTATTTTTGGTTCAAAATGTTCATAGTCACGCTCATTATCCGCGTGAATTACACCCATTTTGTCCAGCTCAACCATTATTTTGCCACATGTATTTTGTCAACGGTCAGAGGGATATAAAATATAGACTTTGAACAAGTTAAAGTATCTGGATGAAAAAAAGTAAAGTAGGAGGACCGGCATGACAAAATGACACAAGTGCTATTTAAACCATATATATATATATACACATATATATATATATATATATATATGTATGTATGTATGTATGTATGTAAAATATACAAACTTTATACATTATTTTTACAGCGCTATTGTCATTTTCTTATTAAATACTGGCACAAAAGGAAATATTTTCAAGGTCAAAATTTTAAAAACAAAAATGAGGAATTAAAGTGATAATTTGTATTATCCAATAAAAAGAGAGGAACACCGTTAGTTTTTGAACACATTGTGTCAATGAGACTAAAGGTGCTCCACTTTAGTATAATTAAGAGACTAAATATGCTATGGGTTACATTTGAGGGACCATGATTAGCAAACATAGAGTCATAAGTTGAATAATGAACAAGAAATTCAAGCGATTACCTATTTCCTACCTCAATATAAGGATTCACTTTACTCATAATAGGCGTAATAACGCATTTGATAATGTGAGGCAACATCTAAAGTTGGAAAAAGAGCAGCATAAGGCTTCCAAAGAAGGTGCAAAAGTGCATAAAACTATAACTTCTAACTCAACAAATGGTTTTGAAGGTAAAACTAGTGAAAACTGAAAAATTAAGACTCATCCAAACAAAATTCCTAAAATGATAATCAACAAGATTGAAAATGAAAGAAAAACTGTGACTAAAGTGAAATGCTTTCCCTCATTTGTGATGTCACTATGGAGAAAAGGTAGATCTTTCCTCCTTTTTTTTTTTTTTTTTTTTTGGGT